>PVLA01005617.1:0-141843 GCA_004027455.1 Hydrochoerus hydrochaeris
CTGGTCCTGAGGACTCAATATGAGCTCCTCCCTAAATGAGCCAAGGATTTGGCTCAAGTCACAACATCAGAGGGGAATGTAATGCTCAGACCATTGACTAACCAAATGCGCCACCATCTTGTTCTGTATGCGCCATTTTAAAATTAAGTTTCTGTTTCCTACTTAAGTTTCTGTTTCATAAGATAAGTTTCCTTTTCCCCGAACTGACACTTCGCTTGCCACCCTCAATAACCAACCAACTTTCTCCCCGTGTTCTTACCACCCAAAATTCATCAATCATTGCTAGTCTCGTCCTCCCCATACCCACTATAAAGGTAACCACCCTTAGTTGTTAGGCGCGCAGTCTCGAGATCCATCAACAGAGACTGCGTCGCCAGGCTTGGCAATAAAACTCCTTCACTCTTGATTGATTGGCTTTCATTTCTAAATCATCATTGCACCATTATACCATATGGTATCTCTCATTTGAGTGAAGCAAAGTACAAGAAAAGAGAACAATAAAGCATGAATAGAAGGGGATAAAAGGACGGATCTCTTGCAATAGGGAAGTAGTCCAAAGGAATGAGGGCAAGGAGGAGGAAGGAAAGGGGAAATATGTAAACTACATGAACTCTAAACATGTACAAATAACATTAAAAACAGAGGAATCAGTACCGTGACATTACTTAGCAGGAACACCTAATCTTTCCAATGAAAGTGACACCTAAACTGAGACAAAGGATAAGTGGAGTTAGGAGTGAAGAAGGGAGAGAATCTTTAAATCAGAGGGAATAACGTGTGGGAAGGTCTGGAGGTGAGACAAAAAATGAGAGGTGGTTCAGAAAACCTGAATGAATGAATGAATGAATAAGTATTTAATGTTTCATAAGACTTACAGTCAGTGGTTCCATTTAAAAAGTTATTCCTAGACAATAAAGTCCTAATTCAGAGAAAAAGGCAGAAAACAGAGAAGGCGCCTCCTTCCTTCATATAACTTCTGCCCAGTAAGTAGCATTTGCTGTGCCATGTCCCAGGACTTACCGCCCAGTACGCTGAAGTTCTGGCCCACTATGACCCCCATGTAGTTCTGGTTCTATGTGGCAGACATTTCCGTTTGGAACCCCAGGCATTTTCCTCTTCTCCTTTTAACATAAGATCACAGAGTTAGTAAAGTCAGCATCCATCTGCCCTTCCTGCTAACAAGGGAAGTGGTGATAGGATAACCCAAAGCAACCAAACTGCTTGAGTGTTTGATGCTTTCAAATGCATTTACTGATTTGATACAATTTGACTTTCTTGAAACTATATGTGTGTGTTTACATGTATTAAATTTCTCTTCCTCTTCAACAGAACCTATCTATGGGACAAATACAGAAATGGGAGCTTAGACATCAGATAATGCCCTAAGTTTCAGTTCCGATCTACTTCTGTGTAATTTTACTCTACCTTAGAACCTTGCATGGAAGATCATTTTATTCAACTAAGGACAAGAATACCTTTCAGGGAGATGTTGCTGGGAATACTATATTCACAGACATAAAGCATTTGCCCTGGTACCTAGCACAATTGGGTTTCTTTCTCCATGCTTAATATTTTAGAAAAGTGTAAGAAACTTTTTTTGCTCTCTCCACACAACTGATTTTTTTCATTTAATGATTTGATACATGACGTACTCTAAAGAAATGTTCTCCCTCTCCTCTGAACTATTTTATATCAATCCTTCAAAAGCTAGTTTAAAATTCATCTTCAGATAACTCTGATATTTCGTCACATTGGAGCCAATCCATCTTATAGTATATTCAACTTGAATTGCTCTTTAGACGTTCTAGGAACCCCCAGTCATGGTCACGTTTTAATTTATTTAGCATATGCCTGCACGGTCTTTGGTTTGTTTACCCACAGTGCCTCCTCAGCAAAACTAGCTACCACCGGTTAGTGTGCACACATTACCTGGGATGGGACGTTTTTGGGTGGCTCAATTCTAATGGAGGGATCCCATTCTCCTGGAGGGAGCACAGTCACCTGGTCTAGGAACTCATCAATCCCTGCCAGGAGATCATCTCGCTCTTTTGCTTTATATGCCACATCATGAAAAATCTACAGAGAAGAAAAACTCCTTAGGAAAGTTGAAGGTTACTTTTCTTAAAACAATCACCAACTGACACAGTGATAGATGGATATAGCCTCTTGATTTTATCTCTGTCATGGGAATATGAGAAGCAAAAAAATTATAGAAGTATAAAGATAAAAAGATAAAAAATTGAACCTAGATATGAAGTGGGTAAAAGAACTAAATTATGTCTGCTAGTATAAGAAGGGATGGCATGACTCTAAAATTGTATAATTCTAGCTGGGCGTGGAGGCTCACATCTGTAATTCCAGTACTTGGGAGGCTGAGGCAGGAGGATCACTATGAGTTCAAGGCCAACCTAAGTTACATAGTGAGTTGAAGGCAGCCTGAACCATGTAGTAAGACCCTGTCTCAAACAATAACAACAATAATAAGGTTGTATAAATCTATTATTTCTACAAAGAATAGAACAAAAAGTAGGGTGTATAGAAAATTTTCTTGAGGAAACTGGATGAAATTACTAATGAGTGTTTTCTGTGAGATAAGCCTCCAATCAAACCAGCTGATAAAACACAGCCCACACTTCCCTCTTACCTCTCCTATACACACCTTGAAACCCTTACTTCGGAGCTTACGCTTGCAACACAGTCTGTGTGTGGGTTTGGCACAGTGTCAAAATGCCTGGTGGCTTGGCACAGACAAACCAGGACATTCCCATATACTCCAAGGTCACATTCCTGACCTATGCAAGCTGCTCTCGCTTATGTGGGATAGAAGTAAGGTTTCTTTGTACTAATAGTTTGGATGTATTCAACTAACCACAGTCTCTAGGAAGTTAAATCAGCCTTATTTCTCCACAAACTCTACTTGGCAGCAATAATACATTTTCCAAAAAAGATTTCTCTGCATCTTCGATTACTCAAAAAGGTAGAGATAACGTAAGAAGAAAATTTCCTCAGAAGGCTTGGAACTCCCACAGCAGGTTCTCAGAGAAGAACCCTAACCTGCTTCTGAGCAGACACTGCAACTGTAACAATTTTATCCCCAGGAATTAGCAAAGTACATGACACAGAAAAATACACTGTATAAATATTTATAAAGCGTGGTAAGTGGCATGTACCTCATCTGTCATGATGGTGGCCATGGATCTGCCAATCTCATGGTACTGCTGACCTTTCCCTACTGGACCCAATAAGATAAACAGAAATCTGGCAAAACACACAGAAGAAGAAGTTATACAAGTAAAAGCGAAGATGTGACATCTTGCTCCTTTCTAAACAGCAAAACATTTCTCTTTCCTATAGAAGATAAATCATCCCCATACCTTCAATAACATCTTTTCAAAACATAGCACTGTGCAAATCAAGGTTATCTGGCACCCATTCACTGTTCTAATAAGAAAACGAGAGGGAGGAGAGCAGGCATAAGGATGCTGACATGATCGAGCCCTGTGGAGCAGTCTAAATTGTGTTCTGGACATCTGAATACTCTATAATTAGTGGGGCTCTGAATCACTGTCATCACCACCTTCAGAGTGCATGAATAGCCTTTTGAACAAATGCAGACATATGTGCAAACCATACAAACCCTGACAGAATTGTGGAAAGACACCAATACCTTTACTTGGAAATGTTTCTAAGGAATATGTCTCTGTGGAACTTAGAAAGTGAGACTTAGGCTTCCTGTTAGAATGTGTGACTGGCCCTTGCTGGGCCTTTTGAATCTCCTCAGCTCCCATTTCCAAGCCTTTAAGTACTGTGCACACATAGTCTTAAAATTTACAGTTCACCTACATGGTCACTAATTAAATAAATGCTAGTTTTTCTAGCTCACTGCTAAATTTTAAACACATTTTCAAAATTAATTAATCCTAACATTTGGCATTAAATGCTTTATTCTACCAGTACTCACATAAATTTATACTTTGGATGGGATGCACTGGGTTTTTTAAATGTATTTTTATTTGTTTTTGATTAGTTCATGTTTGAAGTACACAGTGATTACACTCATTCTGGGGAGGCGACACATGTACAGACACATCTTAATTATCTTTTCATCCCCTTCTCTGCACTTCTTCTCCCTCCATCTCTTGGTCTCCTTTCCTTCTGCAAAAGTTCTACCTCCCTATTTCCTATTATCTATCTTTTATATGACCTTTAATTTATTTATCCTTTGAGTTTCTCATATAAGAGGAACCATGAAATATTTAGCCTTGTATGTCTGATTATTTTACTTAAACTTCTGGCCTCTGGGCACAACCATTTTTCTACAAATGAATCAAATTTATCTTCTTTATGGCACAGGAGGACTCCATTATATGTAAATAAAGAGTAAGATAAAGGAAAGAAAAGGTGGTATTCATATACACTGAGTTTTATCTTTGCTTTTACCTCGTTGGGATTGGCACTTCTGTGAGGCCTGAGAGAAGAACAGCTGGAGACAGTCTCACAAAGGCAACAATAGGCCGGTCCAAAGTGTCCACTTCTCCAACCAAGACATTTGAGGCCTCTGCCCCAGAGGGAATTTTTTTCATAAAATGAAGGTCAACCTGAAAGTGCAAAAGAGCTTTTTGATTTTGGAGCTATCTTCTTAAACATCAATCACATTCCACACAGCTTACTTTCACATGTCATTTTATGGTTAACAAATGTTTTTCCTCACATTGTTTTATTGATCCTTACCTATCTCTGTATGATGGATAAGACAGGCCACATTAGTCCCACCATTTAGAAAATAAGAGGAAGAGGAGAAAGAGGGAGAAGGAGGACAAGGAGGAGGAGGAAGAAGAGGAGAAACTGACTCAGAAAAGTGAAACTGACTTTCCCAGGGCTACAGAGCTTTTAAAATAATCAGAATTTAAATCCAGATATTCTACACTGAAGATGACAAGATTCACTAGGATATCCACTCTGGTTTGATTATTACCTGCCTTTGAAGTTTTATACTGTCTACAATGTTTTGTTTTTACTAATATTGTTATGTACTGCTATATTCAATTATTCTGCTATATTCAATTATGCCTGATGATATAGACAATTCTATTGAAGATAACAAGAGACAACACAGTAACCATTGCAGATCACCTTATACTGTGGTTTTATATGACTTTTTAGTTTCATGTTTTTAGGAATTTGTTTTGATTTGTCTTGCTATGTTTTGTTTTACCCTCTAATACAGAAAGTATAGAAATACATGTAAAGACTCATGCATGCATAGCTGTTTATAGTCTGTTTGAATGTCTACTTTGTATGCTTTAATTTTGTAACTTGAGCAAATATTTCTAAGAGGACAATATATAATTTATCAACTAGTGATTTCTTAGTTTATCTTTTTTTAAAAAATTCTGTATTATTTCTACCCTTTTCCTGTTTTTCTCTTTAAATAAATAAATAAATCAAGATATTCTGATTTGAAACCTACCCTTCGGTGCTTCCTCAAAGAGAAATGTCTTTCAAGCTCTGGGTCACGTTATTTGACTTTACATACCTGCTTGCTTTGTCAGAGCCCTCAAGTTTTCTGAATAAAACAGAGAGCCTGTGAACTCGGGGAGAAAACGGTATGCTACTCCCATGTTTCAGAAGACAGTGTCAAGAATAGATCAGAGCAAGGAGAGGCTGGAAGCTGGGAGACGAAGGCTTGCAAACAGAAACAGAAACAAGGTGGTGCTAATGCAGAAGGCCTTGGCTACCACAGCCACAGTCCACACGAATTTCATCAATAAGGTTGAGAGAGTCTGCTTTAGCAAAACTCATGGAGATGAGAAGGAGCTTCAAAAGAGCATATATCAAAATATAACTGAAAAGTCAGGCAGTCTGGGTTAGGGAAGATTCTCTGTAGCTAGTCCCATTTTTTTTAGCTTTTTAAATCTGGAGGAACAATGGACAAAGACAGCCTCACCTGGGTGAAGTAGAAGGGAGAAGACATGACAGGTAGACCTGTTTTTCCAAATAAAGATCTCTAGTCTGGAATATCATATCTAGACTATATGAAGAAATCAAAAAATTTCAAGACCCAGTCCAAAAATGGGCATCTGAAATGAATACTTTCCAGATGAGGACAAACAGTTAATACATGAAAAAATGCTCAACATTGATGGCCATTCAAGAAATACAAATTAATCAAGACAACACTGAGATTCCATTTCACCCAGCATCAAAAAACCAGCTAATAACAAATGCCAGTGAGGTTTTAGGAAAAAAGGAACCCTTTTCCATTGTTGGTGGGAGTGTAAATTGGTACAACCACTATAGAAATCAATATGGCAATTTGATCCAGTTGTTCCCTTTCTACGTATCTTCCTAAAAAAGTCATTATAACAAAGTGATACATGAATACCTACATGTATACATGTTTATAGTAGCACAATTTATAAAAGATAAATCTTGGAAATAGTCCATATGCCCATCAACAGATTAATGGATAAAGAAAATGTGGTATTTATAAACAATGGAGCACCACTCTGACATAAAGAAGCACAAACTTGAGACACTTAATCCTACGTGAAATAAACACACAAATTTAAATATCACATTTTTTCTTTTGTGTGAGAAACCCAAAATATAAATAATGAGCAAAATAGAGGATAGATAGGAGGAGGGATGAAGAAAGGAAGGGAAAGGGGATTTAAATGAAAAAGGAAAAATTAAAGAAAAAATGGAAACAGAGTTTTTGTAAATGTGAGGGGCAGAAGGGTTGGAGGTAGGGGAGTGGAAAGGGACTTTTTTTTAAAAAGAAGAATTAAGATGTGTTATGTACATGCACAGATACCCCATGATGAATGTGTTCATTATGTGCTGGAAACATGTACTAACAGGAAAAAACAAAACAAAACAAAACAAAAAACAAACCACGAAACCTCAGGTTGAAGATAAGGTCTTGAAATACCAAAATTTACCCAGATTCTGGCAATTATATGCAAGATTCCACTAGAGATAGCCTTAAACCTAAAAGCCAGATTCCCCATATCTCTGCTCACCTTGCTTAAATCCACAGGACTGTGTTCACAATTGACTCCATTTTTCACTTCAAGATTTGCAGTTGGAACAGACTGAGGTGATATAGTTTGACCTATTTGGAGAAAATCAAACATAATCCTCTAAGTGCCTGCCCTTTTCCTCTTCTGAAACATCCCATCCATCATCAGTTAGCTATAACTTCTCCCACAGTGGCTACCTGGAGAGGAAACCAAGATGACTATGAAGCCAGGACCCACGCATACCTATCTCCCTACTAGTGAGTTAGTGACAAGAGGAAAACAGACATCTTAACTTCTGCACCTTCCTGAACACATTTGTGACCCTTTTAATTTCTCTATTTAGGTAATAATATCCTTAACCAGAGTGCATATGAGAGAACTTTAGGGAGGACTTTTCAAAAATACAGATTCCCAGGCATATCCGTTCACACTGTAGTTCAGTAAACAAGACCATGAGATGAATATAGAACAAATGAAACCCAGTCCAGCTACAGGAAAGGGAACCAATCAGAAATTCAGAGTGTTTACAATCATGTTTCTGGCTAAAGGATTTATATAAATTTACTCATGGAAATCTCAAACTGAAGGAATAGGTCCTACTGTCTTAACTTTACAAATGAGAAAGTAAGATTTAAAGAGCTTTCGTAGGTTGTCCAAGGTCATACGTTTTGCAGGTGGGAAAGCCAGAAACCTAAGCCTAGAAGTATGATTCTACTCTACACTAGTAGGGATATGGCTCAGTGCTTGCCTACCATATGTGAAGCCCTGGTGCAATCCCCAGCTGGGCATTGAACTACTAAAAAAGAAATTATTGTTAAAGAAAAGGTCTTGAAATATCAAAGCTTACCTAGATTCTAGCAATTGGATACTAGAGATAGCCTTAGACCTAAAAGTCAGCTTCTCGTGTTGGGGGAGGCAAGTCTACACTACTATACTTGGTCTCCCTAAACAGTAAGTCATTCATTTACTTCTGAAAGCTTCACGTTCTCTGGCCCCAAACTGTCCCCGATATGGATATCTCCCCAAAACCATTCAGTTCTGAGAGCAACCTGGGTCACAAGCTCTTTATCTTGGGTCTACTGAGCTGCATCAAAAGCAGGCATCCTAAGTGCCAAAAGAGACACGGGCACTGCCAGCCACTCACCTTAATAATCACCAAGAAATGCAAAATGTTTAAATGGGCATGAAAATATTACAAATATAACCCTTACCCTCTAGTAGCTCAGCATCTCCAATATTAGTAAAGAGAAACAATAATCACATAATAATTTTACCATTTTTATCCATCGAATGTGGATCAGACTGTTTCTTGCCAACCTCAGCAAAGGAGCGAACAATGGGAATGAGGTTGTTTCTCTTCTTCTCATTTTGATGATGATGCTTTTTGAGAAGGGCTTCCCGCACTTTAACCCTCATGCTGTCATTCAGGTCACTGAACAGTTCTTGCTGGTCCAGTATCAGGTCTGGAAAGCAGATATTCACATAAAGGCTCAAATTGAAGGTTGAGGAATCCATGGAGGCCAGCATCAGGTAGGTGGAGCTGAGGACAAGGGGGAAGGGGAAGCCACTCCAACAGGGTCACTGAGGTATAATTTTAGCTTCACTGTCTAAAAACACTCTTTGATTACTGTGGCTGTGAAAAGTTACACTTTATTCATTCTTTTAAGAGACAGGGTCTTGCTATGTTGACCAGGATGGCCATGAACTAATGGGCTCAAGTGACCCTCCTGCCTCATGCATCTATGAAAGTGAGATTACAAGCACGTGCCACTGTCCCCAGTTCAAATCACCATTATTAAGAATAAAACTTAAAAAAAAATAAGTATTTAACATGCACCAAGAACTATAATGTGAACTTTACATTTATTATCCATCTAATCCTCACAAAAGCCCTGAAAAGCAAATATTACACAACAATTTTTACAGATGGCAAAACAGAGGACCAAATGTTATAAAATTCTCCATGTTCTCCCATCTAGTAAACTGTAGATCTGGGATTCATATTCAGGACTGTGTAATTCAAAAGCCTATGTTATTACCCACTTTGTTCTGTCACCTGCCAAACTTCTATATTCCCGCCCTCCAAGAATTTAACGCCACTGGGATTTTCAAGAGGACTGAAACTGCATGTGGTTGTTTGAGAGTAGACTGTGAGAAAAACATACCATCATCTCACACAGCTACTATCAAGTGTCAATCTTTAACCCATCATACTCAACAGATTTAAAGGGCAGAGTCCCGGTACTCAGTACAGTCAACAGAGCTGTTAGTACATGGATTCTGGAGCTACAACCCCACATTTCATGCCAGTTCCATCACTTTCTACTCATGTGATCTTGGACAAATCACATATTCTCTGTGCTCTCAGTTTCCTCAGCTGTGATATGGAACTGAAATTATCACCCACCTGTAAGACTGCAGGCTGTTATGGAAAGTTAAATTACATGATATATAGAATGCTGATTCAGAATAAATGCTTGATTCAGTTTACTTATCCTTATCACTAACATTATGAATATACAGGTACCTGATGTGAAGACCATAGCGGTTGTTATCATTGTTGTTGTTTTTGAGCCAGGGACTTGCTATGTAGTTTGGGGTGGCCTTGAATTCACTATGTAGCCCAGGCTGGCTTTGAACTTGCAAAGATCCTTCTACTTCAGCCTCCCAGTGCACCACTGTGCCCAGCCCATAGCAGTTTTACTTGATTCTTATGTCTCCCTAAGCCTCCCCCAAACCTCAACCTATCCTTAACTTCTAACTCCATAAATGACTAACCAAGTACTAACAGTAATAAATGAGGAGAATTTATTTCATATTCAAGCTGAAGATCCATATTTTTGTATCTCTAACCTTTATATTGGTTGATTTCTTTTTGTACCTACCCCATATTTATAATTATGCTTCAGGAGTCTTCATTTTGAAAGGAAAAAAAAGTCAAGGTCCCCTTTACCTGCTGTCTCCTTTTTCTCTTTCCCTATCACTCAAGGTTCTTCAAAGAAAAATTCTTCAGGCCTTTTGGCTATGCCAATGAATCTGCTTCTCATAAAATCACTAATAACTTTGCTAAATCTGATGGACATTCCTGATCATTATCTCACCCAACACACTGAAGCATTTGACACTGATAAATCAACATTTTCTCCTCTCTTGACTTTTGTAATTGGTTCAAAGGCACTTCTCAAAAAATCTATATCCTAATGGTCCTCACCAAAATCTGTGACTGTGACTTTATTTGTAAAGCACTCTTTGTAGATGTAGTTAGTTAAGGATTTCAAGAGAAACTCTTTCTGGATTACAATAGGCCTTAAATTCAATGGCAACTGTCTGTATTAAGAGATAGAAAAGAGGAGGTACAAGAAGAGAAATCCAGTGATGTTGACATTTCTTCATGTATTTATTGGCCTTTTGTACTCTTCTGACAAATAGCTATTCACCTAGCCAGCCCATTTTTTGATTGGGTCTTTTACTCTGAGGGATTTAGTTTTTTTTAGTTCTTTATGTATTCTAGATGTTAGTTCTCTGTCCAAGGAATTGCTGGCAAAAATTTCCTTCCATCCTGCAGGCTGTCTTCTCACCACTGGTTGTTTCTTTTGCTGTGTGGAGGCTTTTTAATTTGACAAGATTCTACTTACTGGTTCTCAGTATTTTCTTATGCCTTTGGAGTTCTGTTCAGAAAGTCTCTACTTGCACCTGTGTTTTCAAGAGTCAGACCTATTTTATCTTCCAACGGATGATAAAATGTTTTAACATTTAATTCTTTTAGTTTAGTACATGATGAGAGATATGGGGCTAGATTCAGTCTTTTGCATGTGGAGAGCCAGTTTTCCAGACACTGTTTATTAAAGAGGTTATCTCTCCTCTAGCATGTGTTTTTGGCCCCTCTGTCAAAGATCAGAAAGTTACATGTACTTGAGGGTGTCCCTTCACCTTCTATTCTATTCCATTGGACTTCATGTCCATTTTTGTGCCAGAACCATGCTGTTTTACCACAGTAGTAGCGTAATACAACTTCAGGTCTGGAACTGTGATGCCTCCCACTTTGCTCTTTTTACCCAGGATTGTGTTTGCTACTCTGGGTGTCTTCTGGTTCTATATGAATTTTAGACCTATTGGGGCCAGGGATGTAGTTCAGGCACAGCACCTGCCTGGCAAGTACAAGGTCCTGAGTTCAAATGCCAGTACCAAAACAAATAGAATTGTTTTTCCCATTTTTGTGAAGAATGCTGTTGAAATTTTGACTGGGATTGAGCTAAATCTGTGTAACAATTTTGGAAGTATTACCATTTTGACTATGTTGGTTTTGCCTATCCAGGAACAGGTAATATCTTCTAATTTTCTGATGTCATCTTAGAGAAATGAAAATTAAAACAACACTGAGATTCCACCTTACCCCAGACAGAATAGCCATCATGTAGAAATAAAATGATAACAAAAGATGAAGAGGCTGCCAGGAAAAAGGAACTCTTTTAGACTGTTGGTTGGAACGTAAAATAGTATAACCACTATTGCAATCAGTGTGGAGATTCCTCAAAAACACTGAAACTAGAAATCCCATTTGACCCAGCTATCCCACTTTCTAGGGATCTTTCCAAAAGACTTAAAAACATTATATTAAGGTGATACATGCATACCCATGTCATAGCAGCACAATTCACAATAGCTAAATGTTGGAAGCAGCTTATATTTCCATCAAAAGATGAGTGGATAAGAAAATGTGATTTTATATACAGTGGAATATTACTTTGCCATTAAAAAGATAAACCTGGGCCATCTGGATGAAAATGGATGCAACTTAAGACCACAATATTAAGTGAAATAACTCAAACACACGAGTTTAAATATTGCATGATTTTTCTTATAATGAAAAACCCAAGATAGAATTGTAAAGAGCAAACTAAAAGACAGATAATAGAAAGTAGGGAAGGCTGGGTGTGGTGGCTCACGCCTGTAATCCCAACACTCAGGAGGCTGAGGCAGGAGGATTGTTGCGAGTTCGAGACCAGCCTGGGCTACAAAGTGAGCCCAAGGCCAGCCTGAACTGCATAGCGAGACCCTGTCTCAAAAAGACAAAAAAAAAACCAAGTAGGGAAGATAGATTTTTTTCAAAGGGGAAAGGGACCAAGAGATGGAGGGAGGAGGACAGAGGGGAAGGAGAGGGATGAAAAAAGTAATTAATATGTGTTATGTGCATATTATTATTTACATCCCACAAGGAATGCAAATATTATGTACTAAACATATGTACTAATAAAATATTTTGAAACACCCTTGGAATTTTGAGAGGGGGGTACAATAAATCTATAAATCAATTTGGGTGTTTATACATATTAACAATAAAGTCTTCAAATCCATTAAAAAAAGAGAGAGAGAAGAAATTCACAGAAGGCAGAGATAGGAATTAAAGTTAATACAGGCATAAACTAAAGAATATACACAGCCACAGATGCTAGAGAGGGAATATGGCCTAGCCTTTGCTTCCATTTTGGACTTGCAGCCTCCACACTGTGAGACGATACCTTTCTGCCATTGGAAGCCTCCCGGCCGTCCTAGGAAACTAGCATGGGTTTCGTGACCATCATGGATTCTCCTCCCCACTCACTAAGCACTCCTCAGTCTCCCTGGAGGACTTCTTTTCCTCCCACCTGCTCACAAGACCCCTAGAGCTACCTGTAAACATCGGTGTTCTATCTCAAGTTTTGTCTTCAGCCTTCTGATCTCTCCCCTGATAATTTCAACCACCTCCGAGACTGTAAGTACAATCTGCCTAAGGTGACCCCCCCTTACTAAAGACCCCCTAAAATTATATCCTAATTCAGATCTCTTTCCTGAGTGCCAGATCAAAATTGCAATTGGGAGAAAAGATTGACTCTTTAACAAATGGTACTGGGAAAATTAGATAACTACCGGCAGAAGAATAAGTCTAGACCTATATAACTCATTGTGTACTAAACTAAAATAAAAATAGACCAAAGAACTAAATGTAAAAACTAAAACAACCTGTTGGAAGACAAAATAGGTACAACTCTTGAACATATAAGCATAGAAGAGGACTTTCCGGACAGAACCCAAAGGCACAAGAAAGACAACACTGAGAATCAATAAATAGAAGCAAATCAAACTGAAGTGTGTACACGGCAGAGGAAACAACCAACAGAATGAAGAAGCCTATACAATGGGAAAACATTTCTGTTAGCAATTCCTCAGACAGAAGATTAACATCTAGAATACATAAAGAACTCAAAAAAATTCAGTCTCCACAGAAATAAAAGATGCAATTGGGCTGGAGATTTAGCTCAGTGGCTTAAGTGCCTGTTTAGCAAGCCCAAGGTCGTGAGTTCAATCCTCTGTACCAAAAAAAAGACGCAATCAAAAGATGGACCAGCAAACTGAATAGACACTTCTCAGAAGAAGTAAAAATGGCCAATGAGTACATGAAAAAATGTTCAACATCACTGGCCTTCAGAGAAATGCAAATTAAAGTTACATTGAGAGCCAGGCGCAGCAGCGCACTACTGTAATCACAGAACTCGGGAGGCTGAGGTAGGAGGATCACCATGAGTTCGAGTTCAGTCTGGGCTACAAAGTGAGTTCAAGACCAGCCTGAACCATATAGTGAAACTCTGCCTCAAAAAAAGGCCAAAAAAAAAGCCACATTGAAATAACATCTTACTCCTGAAAGGATAGCCATCATCAAAAAATAATAGCCGCCCCAGGGTGAGATTCACACCATGTTGGAACTTAGGGCACTGGGAAACCAACCAGCTTGCCTCCCTGGTAAGCAGCTGTGGCCTGGCAAGCAGCAGCCGCTCCAGAGTGAGAACCACCAGTGTCTCCAGAAATCCATGCCACGTTGGAATTTAGGGTGCTGGGAAACCAAGCAACCAGCTGGTTTCCCTGATAAGCGGCTGTGAGCCTACCATCCCACCACCCCACCCCACCCCACCCCACCCTCCACCCCACCCACCCCCATTAGCAAGTGGAAGCCAGAGATCTGAGCATCTCTTGGGATGCAATTGACCATATGCAATATAGCAAATATGGGGGATTTCCTTCTACCATCTCTTTGAAGGCAAATATTTATCACTGTTTTGCTTTGTTCTGATTAATGGTACTGCTCTATTCAATATTCTGTTTTGATAAGTTCTATAATGTTCTGTATTTCCTTTGATTTTGCTATACCTCATTGAAAGAACAACTACTGTAAAGATAATGAGATATACTATGGTATCTATTGCTGTTATCCTGGTAACCTGCTGTAAAGTTCTGTACCAATTTCACTACAATGTCTCAACTGGCTTTGTTCCATCTTGTTCTGTTGCATTTTACTACCTACAAAATAAAAAATATATAGCAAATGCTACAGAGGATATGGGGGATAGGAACTCTTAGGGTAAACTAGTACAACCACTATGGAAATCAGGGTGGAAATTCCTCAAAAATCTAAAAACAGAAATTCCATTTGACCCAGGTAGTCTCCTTCTAGCTATCTTCTGAAAAGTTAAAATAATCATATTACAGGGATATATGCAAACTCATATTTATAGCAGCTCAGTTCATAATAGCTGAATCTTGAAAACAGCCTATATGCCTATCAACAGATGAATAAATAAGGAAAATGTGGTATTTGTTCACAATCGAGTAGTACTGTTTGTCATAAAGAAAGATAAACCTGAGGCATTCATTGGTAGATGGATGCACCTTGAGACTTTAATGTTAAGTGAAATAAGTCAGACACACAAACTTAAATATTGCATGGTTGGTATATATATATATATATATATATATATATATATATATATATATAGAGAGAGAGAGAGAGAGAGAGAGAGAGAGAGAGAGAGAGAGAGAGAGAGAAAGAACACAAAATAGAAGATGGATAAACAGGAAGGATAAATTCAAGTAATTCTCCAAATTACCTATTCTATTGTTTCAAAAACATTTTAACATATATGCTAACTTTTCTCATTTATACTACTAGTTTCTCTTAGTTAACTGAAAAGAAACTTTTGTGCTATTATCTGTTTTGTCTTTGTAAGAGTCTTTTTTAATCTATGTTTTGTACTCTGAGTTACTACTTTTGTGGTTTTTGTTTTTGTTTTAAGACAGGTCTCACTACATAGTGCAGGCTGGTTTTGAACTCACTTATGTAACCCAGGCCAGCCTTGAACTCATAGCAATTCTCCTGCCTCAGCCTCCCAAGTGCTGGGACTATGCACCACTATATCCAGTTGAGTAAATACTTTTAAGATTATGATACACAGTGTATTAAATATTGTTATTCTCTTATTATTTCATGAATTTTTAATTTTTTCATAAAACAAAAAGTAGAAATAAATTTTAAAAAGCAAAGTTCCTATTACTTATTAGATATCTCTATCTAGATGTTTCACATACCTCTAAAAGTAAATAAATATAAAACCATTTCCCACCGCACCTTGTTTTTCAGCCATTAAGCCACCTAAACCAGAATCCTTAACTTTTTCCTTCTAATTTACTTTCTTGTTGCTGAGGCAGAATACCTGATACCCAAAGAATGGAGAGTTTATTTTAGCTCAGAGTGTGCAGAGGTTTCAGCTGGCTGGCTCCAAGGCAAGGGCAGCACGGCAGAGGAGAATGGCAGAGGAGAAACAGCCCGTGAGGTGGCAAGCAGGAAACAGCAAGACTCCCCCTTCCCTTTAGAGTCCATCCAGGCTGCAAGTCTATTGTTTGGTGCCACTCACGCCCAGGATGGGCCTCTGTCTTCATTAAAATCATTCAGCCACCCTCAGAACTATGTTAAGCCAGTCGCCAGTTGTCAGTGGTACTTTCCGAGCATCTTCAGTGAAAGAAGGGGACATAGGATCTTATCAGTGCTGACCCCTTTCCTGGGTATCCATGTTACCCCAGAGAGGCAGAATCACTTAGATACTTTAAGTGGAGAAAGGTCTGGAGCAATCTTTATTGAAACCTGTTGAGCTGAACAAAGCCTATCTGAGGGGAAAATCTCCACAGATCCTAGGTGTTTCTCCAACTCTGTTGCCAAAGCATGGCCATTAAATATCTAATTACATCAGAAAACCCCATCAGATATGGGTCTCTTTTATCACATCACTGAAGACATGGGAGCACTGCGACTCACTATCCCTGTATTTCTTCCTTAGATGCCATATTTTTTAACATTTAGTTTGCTTTTATTGAACTCCTTTTTATTATTTTTTTAATTTTATTTAAAGAGAAAAAAAGCAAAACAGAAAAAGGGGTAGAAACAATACAGAATTTCAGAAAAAAAAATAAGCAGTAAGAAATCACTAGTTGATAAATTACATATAGTCTTCTTAGACATAGTTGTTAAAGTCACAAAATTAAAGCATGCAAAGTGGACATTCAAACAGTGAGACTAAAAAGAAGTTCAATGATCCAATAATAACTTAGCAACATGGTTATCAATCCTACACACTTAAACATACATGCAGCCATATCCTCTAGAGCACTTTCTTTTCTTCTTTTTACTTTTTAAGTCCATTATCTGTTTAGTTATATCCTGTTTCAGGTTGCTCAGTAGCTTACTGACTTGTTTTGTTGTTGTTATTTAGTTTTTAATCACCTTACATAATTCTGTTGCCTTGTTTTTGAGTTTCTCCTCATCCATGCTCAATGGATCAGCTTTGGTGGAGTTGGGAGTTTTTTGGAGGTATTTTGTTACTTTGTTTTCTACCTTTTTTTTTTTTGAAGGTAGCAAAATACAGCAGAACAAGACAGAACAAACCCATGTGACCCAAGTGCAGTGAAACTACCACAGAACCTCACAGCAGGTCACCAGTACACAAGCAATGGGCACAATAGTACAGCCCATTCTGTTCACATTAGCTGTCCTTTCAATCAGGTAGAGGAAAATGGAAGGAAATATCGAACTTATAAAAACAATATTGAATAGAGCAGTACCATTAATCAAAACTGAGCAAAACAGTGATAAAAATATTTGCCTTCAAAGAGATGGTAGAAGGAAATATGCCTTACTTGCCACGCTGCATACATTCATCCTCTCAAGAGATACTCAGACCGCTGGTGTCGACTTGCTAACGGGGTGGGGGTTGGGGGTCCAGGGATGGATCGATGTCTGATCCTTAGCCCACGCACTGACAGGCCCCAGCTGCTTACCAGGGCGGCAAGTGGGCTGCCTGTTCTCCCAGGGACCAAAGTTCCAACATGATGCAGAGCTCAGGAATCGCTGATGATCAAACTCCTTCTTTGCACACTCCTACTTGTCCTTTACTTTAATTTTGCCAGCCATATCTGTTATAATTATTTTAATTGTTGTTTCCATTGGTATTTTCTCCACTAAAAGGTGAGCTTCTTGAAGGCAGGCACTATCTTATTTTTATAACCCTACACCTCACAATTATGAAGCTTATAGTAGATGTAAAATGTCTGCTAAATGAACAGGCAAATGGAAAACTAAATACTAAATACTGTGTGTTCCTTCACCTAAGCTTACCTGAAATTTCCTCAATGCTATTCGCATGCATATCCAGAAGGACGGTTCCATTAATGAGGCAGCTCCTTAATTCAAAGAGACTGTGTAACGAAAGGGTTGCCACGTAGGGCTTGCTCCAGCGCTCTCCCCCATCTTCCA
The DNA here is from genome assembly GCA_004027455.1 of Hydrochoerus hydrochaeris. Lineage (NCBI taxonomy): Eukaryota > Metazoa > Chordata > Mammalia > Rodentia > Hydrochaeridae > Hydrochoerus > Hydrochoerus hydrochaeris. The sequence goes on from PVLA01005617.1 coordinate 17,641, forward strand.
CATCTTCCTCAAACTTCAGCCACCTGAAAATATTGCAAATAGCTTGAGGCCAAAGATAGAAAATGAATTTTCAAAAGAGAAAAAAATATGAATATTCATACTAAACAGTGTGAAATCCAATCTATATCTTCAGGGCATACTGATTAATTAGAAAAAGCAAGTGATAGAACAGTACAAGATTAAGAAAAAATAAAAAAAGATAAAGGATAGTTTAACTCTATTTTTATTTAAAGAAAAATATAAAAATACAAATGCATACATGTATAAGACACTAAATATACTCCCTATGAGCCCTGGTGTGGTGGAATTACAGACAATTCTCATTTTCTTCTCGTTGCTTATCATTATTTTCTATCTTTCTACAATTAGCATGCATTGCCTGCACAATTAAAAATAGGTCTGATTTCTATCATTTGGATATATAGACAAATCACATTAATGAAAAAGATAATATTTTTTTGAGTGTCCTTTGTGACTTTCAGAGCTCAATATTCTGTGTGACCTTTAGAAGTCACAAAGACTGCATGACAAAAGACTAATTAATTGCCTTTTCACTTGGTATCAGGTCGATTAGTTTGTTCAATACTCTCCATCCACAAAAAATGTCCACAATATAGCAGATACCCAGGAAGAGGTGTTTTAGTGAAAGCTGGGGCATGGATTTGCTAGTTACCCCTTCACCCTGTTTCCAGGACCCAGGCAGGCTGATTTTGTATCAACCATAGGATCACTGGTCAGTTACTAGAGCAACCTACTCAGGGCCTTGGTTAACCTGAGGTCTCTTCTGAGACTTACTTACTCAGAACCTCAAACAAATGAGAGAGCCCTCTTTGAAAGTTATACATTTATGTCACCGATCACAAGCTCAAGGTCACCTGGCAGAGGAATGACCAAAGACATCATGAAAAGACCAAAACCAAGACTCCCAATAGGAGACTCCAGAACCTCAGTCTTCACATCAGCTATCACTTCAGACAAAAAGAAAGAAAAGGCAGGCAGAGGGGTCACTGGCTCAAAGTCTGCCTGCCCAAGCAGATGTTGATCCGGGTCATTTCTGGGCCTCACCTGGCTGTCTCCTTCCACTCAGCATCTTCCCCTTCTTTCAAGCAGATCTCGTCCAGCTCTGTGAACAGTTCATGAGGCACATGCTCTTCATCTTCCTCCGTCCCAAGAATGAACTGAACACGCTGAGATGGTGTGTCTAGGAAAGCAACCGCAGAGATAGACCTGCAGCTAGCCTCAAATCAAAACAGAAATAGCATCTGCCTTATCTAACTACTTCCGGAATACCCAGAAGATGATCCTGAACACAGAGTTCCTTTAGTCTCAGAGAAAAAGCCATTCTGTGAAAGCAGTTTCATAAGAAGACAGATTTATAAACTAAGACTACTTGTAGAAATTCCCTGTGAACCTAGAAATCTGACAAATTTGATCAAAAGGAAAGACTAATTCTCTAGTGAAGGATTACACCCTATTATGGCATTGATTTGGGAAGGCAAGGGGTGGGTACTGAACTGTGAGGTTTTCGTGAACAAGCTTTTGATTCTTAAGGACATTTTTTCTTGGAAGCAAACTCTGCAAAACCTACCAAAAGGCTAGAATCAAGATGACACATTGTACCCCTCATGCACTCTCACCAAGCCTCCTAACCATCGGCGCCCACCGCCTCCTCCTTCCTCCCTCGGAGGGCTGAGGACATTACCGTGGGCCAGCGCTTCCAGGCCCTCCTCTCCCTGGCTGGCTCCTTTGCCGCGCCCTCGTCTCCGGTGCTTCTGGCCGTGGGTGCGGTGGTGTCGATGGCTCTGCCGGCCCAGTGGCATCCGAACCCCCACATACAAAGTTCTGTGACCTGGAAGGAACCAGTAAGTCCATAGGGAGGACACCTCTAGTGAAAGGAGTCTAGCATAGTTATCAGGAGGAAAAAAATCAGTTTGTTTTTTGGTGGGGGTGAGTTTTGGTTTTGGTTTTTGAATGATCACAAGTCTAGAATAAAAAAACTTCAAAACTTCCAGGACTAAAGATTCAGCACTCTTAGAGTTGAAGGTCTCTCTTCCTTTGTCCTCCACATGGCTGCAAACCTCACGAGAGTGCTACAAAGATCCAAAGAAATCATGTGTCTTAGGGATTAGGGAGGTAGCTCAGGGGTAGAGCAAAGGCTTTAGCAAGTGTAAGGCACCCCAAGTTGAACGTCAGTGCCAAAAAAAGAAAAGGAATAATGTTTGCATATTGTAAAGGCCTATAAGGTATTAGTTATTGTTATTACAATTTGACTGAATGACTTTTAAAAAAAGAAATATAATTGTTCTATGATAATTTTTAGCAAGTCCTTCCAGAGCGACAGTTTAGAAAAGTGGTTAAAAACACAATTTAGCAGCATGAACTATACAGTAACACCCTATTTCAAAATAAAACAAGATAAAATAAAACAGCATAGCACAACTCAGACTCAATTCAGCTTGCTGTATCCAAACTTGATTTGGTCATTGGCTAGCATGTGACCTTGAACAAGTTATCTTATCTCTCTGTGATTTTGTGTGTGTGTGTGTGTGTCTGTGTGTATCAGGGATCAAACTCATGACCTCAAGCTCACCAGGCAGGTGCTTACACCACTGAGCTAAATCCCCAGCCACTGTGATATCTTTTTAAAGGGGAGCAGAAGGGGAAGTAAAAAAGGATGGAGATGTAATATGTACATGAACCAATTCTCCCACATGAATGTATTTACTCCGTATGCAAACAAACACAAATAAAGAAGGGGAAAAATTAAAATGAGCCAGATGTGGTGGTACATGCCTGTAATCCCAGCATTTGGAAGACTGAGGCACAAAGATCTCTGAGAGTCTGAGGTCAGCCTGGGTTACACAGTGAGCTCAAGGTCAGCCTAAACAATATAGCAAGATGACCCTATCTCAAAAAACCCAAAAAATAAAAATTAAAAAAAAGTTAAATAACAAAATATTAAAATTAAAGGAATACTAACAGCTTATCGTTTCAATTCAGAGGGTGGTCATAAGCAAGAAGTAAGATAATGCATGTAAAATGTTTAACACATTGCCTAAACAGTGATGGCAAAACTTTTAAAGACTGAGTACCCAAACTACAACCCCAAACCCACTTATGTACTGCAAAGTGCCAACACTGTGATTAAACCTGAACGCAGTTTCCAGAGTGATGCTGGGGTGACTTGGCTCACGTGCCTGCTCTACCACGTGTACTATTGGTTTGCTACCACTGGCCTAGAGTATACCAGTCAGTACGTTCTACAATCTGCTTCCTTTTTTCCCCTTTTCTAGCACTATAGAATAAAACATCTAGAACAATCCTGAAAGACTAGTTATAAATCAAAAAAGAGCATGGGGCTGGGTTTAAAGAGAAATATTATATGTTTCACGAAACAAGGAGAAGATGTGAAAATAACCCAATAGCATTGCTCTCTGACTCCTCTCTCCTCCTGCCTCCTTCCTGCTATACTGATTTTTCACTTCACCTGTCTTCCTGCTGAGTCTGGAGCCCAGAAGCCCCAGAGTCACTCCTGTACCTGCCACGTAGAGCCTTGGTTTCCCCTTTTTCACCTGATTACTGCCTCACCCCCCTCAATCTCTGGCCCACTCCCTTCTGCCACAGAAGCCGTTCCAAACTTCAGCCATCATCTTCAAATCCACCACTCTAGTCACATTCCCTCCCTCTGAGCAGATGACCTTGCTTCCCCTTTTCCTGAGGTGCCCTCACATGAATGCCCTCCATGTCAATCAGGCGCTTCTGTTTGCCAGGTTTGTGCGCGTGGCTCTTGATCCCATTTCCTCCCACCCTTCCCGAAGCACCCCTGCCTCAGCTCTCCACAGTCTCTCCTTGCCATCCATTCCTTCCACAGCTTTCTCCTGACCTTTTTTCATACACAGTACTAGGGATTGAACTTGTGCTAAGCAGGCACTACACTCCTCAGCCCTTTTGATTTTTTAATTTTGATCAGCATCTCACCAAGTTACCCAAGCTGACATTGAACTAGTAATCCTCCTGCCTCAGCCTCCTAGGATTGGAGGTGCTCCTAGGATTACTTTTGCGGCTCTATCCCTGTGCTCCCTCATTGTACATTCCAGTAGATTAGGGATGTCAAGCCTTTCTCTATTCCCACTTTGACAAAGCAGGGCCTTCTTCCTGCTTCCCTCCCTCCCAATTTAACCTCACAAAGTAATCCTCCCAGTCACAACTATGATCACACACAGCTCACCTCTACAAATTCAGGACTCTTCATTCTCAGTCCTCGGCCTACTTTCTAAACTTCTTTCCTTAGGACAAGTCATACATTTAATGTGCAAATAAAAGGACACCCTCTAAAAGCAGAGTAATCAACTCAAGAGAGATGAAAGGGAAGTCCCACATGCTCACGCAGAACAAACATTCAAGAGAACATTCTGGACAAATACACCTTCTGTACCCAGCAACAGGCTGGCCTGGTTTCTACTTCATCTCCTTCTCATGGCTCTGGCTGCTACATCCACCGTCACTTCACACTCTTTTTTTTCTACCTAGAGCAGAGTGCGGTTGCACAGATGTGCCAATGCTTCCTGGATGCTGGCTTGGTGCACACAGCCAAGACTCATTGCAAATGAACCTTCCTTTTGGTAAAGTTTCTGATTTTCCTGATGGAGATGTATTGTGTCTTCCTCTAAATACCCAGAGCCTTGCACTAGCACTTCTTGGATGCACTTACAATGGTATCTCGGTTCACTAACTTAATTCTTTACATGATTCTGGTCACAAACCAAATTGGACAAGAACTGAATCAATAAGTTCAATATTTGATCTAACAGTTGAACTTGATTCAGTTCTCATCCAATTTGGTTTGCAACCAGGATAGCGAAAAGAATTCAGTTCGTAAACCAAGGTACCACTGTATTTTATGTCTTGAATTAAGTTTTCTGCCTCATCATTAAGTTGAACAGCTATCTATCTTATCCCTCACTTTTCATCTGAAAGTAAGCTCTTCAAGGTCATAAGTCAGACTTTCTCTGAATCCCTACATAATCCAACACTTTGTCTTATACATTGGCATTGCTTCACAAATGTTTGACAAATGGAATATTTCCTAGGTACCTCCTCTAGGAGTAAAACCCCTTACAACTCCTCAGAAATATGCAATCTGACCTAAAGGGCCTCCAATCTGAAAGAGGCTACAAAAGGAACATGTTACAAAAGTGAATATGTTTAAAATACTTGCAGGGTATGAGGGGGATTGTGAAGATCCTAACCCATCTAAGAATGGACAGCTTCATAGGATGGCTTCCCAGAAAAAGGGACTTTTGAGAAGAGCTGCAAACTCTTTATCTTCTCTTCTCAGCCAGTAAGTTTCCTAAGACTGCACTCAACTTCCCTGATAGTGCTCTCCACTTCCATGTGAGGACAGAGTGCCTTAGGTACTGCTCTAACACACCTTTGTCAATTTCCTCCTCCTCCTTTTTTTTTTCTCCTCTGTTTGCCAAACTTTAAAATGATAATACAAAATAAAATAGAAACAGTAACTATTAGAAGAGATCCAAGACTTCTTAGAATATAGAGGGGCAGAAGGACAGAATATTTAATATTTGATGGAATCATCTCTAACCATCCTCCTATGTTGCCTCATGCACATCTCAGGACATTTGGATAGATAGATCTCTGAATGTAATGTTCTCCTCTTGCAGCTTCATAGAGAGATATGGGCCAGAGAAAATCATCTGCTAAGATGTGAAATTCCAGACCTCCAACATTATCAATATAAAATATGTAAAGGATGAAATTACTAAACTAGTCTGGTGTAGTAATTCCAGCTACTCAAGAGGCCAAGGCAGAAAGAATACAAGTTAAAGGCCAGACTGAATAACTTAACAAGACCCTGTCTCAAAATAAAATGAAATCGGCTGGGGATATCGCCCAGCACTCCCTAGATTCAATGCTCAGAAACACACACACACACTTAACTGAATATCATCCTATGAAACACCACTGAGATCAGCTCAGATGACATTAACAGCAGAATGAAGTCACCTAATTGTATCAGATCCTGTTTTAAGGGCTTAGGATATAGCACTGAACAGCACAAAGTCTTCAGAATAAATATTCTGCTTTGGAGAGACAGACATCATGAAAACAAGAAAACATTATCTCTACAGACATGGTGGTTCACACCTGTAATCCCAGCTACTAGAGAGGCTGAGTAAGAAGAGTGTAAATTCCAGCCCAACCTGGGCAACTTAGTGAAACTCTGTCCCAAATAAAATCATTTTTAAAAGGGCTGGGAGCCAGAATGGTGGCACACAGCTCTAATTCTACCACTCTGGGAGGCTAGGGTGAGAAGACAGCAAGTTCAAGCCCCTAAGCTATTTAGCAAGTTGGCAAGACTCTGACTCACTGTTTAAATTTTTTAAAAGGGTTAAGGATATAGCTCAGTGCAAAGACCCTGGATTCAATCCCCAGTAACAGAAAAAAGAGAGGGGTTGGGAAATGTAGTTCAGCACTAAAACGCTTGCCTAACATGTCGAAGTACTGCAGATATAAATATGATTTCAAATACAGATACTTATTATGAAGCAAAGAGAAAGTGCTAGAGTGTCTTTGAAGAGGGTGGAAAATAGAGCCTTTAGCTGAGAGGATTACATGGGACATCTCAGACGAGGCCATGAGAAGACCTAGGAGAACAAGCTACTCTAGGAGAGAGAAGATCTAGGGCACAGGCTGTAAACTGGGCTGGGCATGAACGCAAGGCAAAGGGACGGCCAGTAGGGTCAGAACAAGGTGGAAAGGGGAAGGAAAGCAGGTAGAAGAGGACAGAAAGACAAATAAGAACAGATCATGAAGAATCTGTGGACCATGAAAAACATAATTAGATCCTACAGAATCATTTCAAATAGCCTCTAAAATGGTGGTTTATAGGTAGTAAAATCTGGTACATCTAGGAAGAGCTGGTCTTAGATAAGGAACTGCCTCACTGAGGGATGACTTTTGGGCTTCCCTTTCCTGAACTACCCCCTGCCTGCTACCCCAGAGACCAGGCCAGGCCTCTTATTTTGAGCACATTACAAATACTTCCACTAGGCTCATACTGCTAGAATTATCTAATTTTAACTACATTCTGAAGAGATATTAAGAAATAGTATTCAAATATGTGTTATTAGATCTCATCTTACTAGTGAATTTACACAGTGCCATTGGTAAAACCAGAAGTTTGGACCAAATGAATTCCCAACTCTTACTCAGATGATGGCAAACCCAGGTCTTAATGTTGCACTCATTGAAAATTTCAGCATAGGTCATTTTTTGGAAATATTTTTTGGCACAAACATTTAATTATTCTCATTATTCTTATCTATTGCTATAGAGAAGAACCCACAAAAGGGGCTCAGTAAATGTTTATTGAGTAAAAAATATGTGGTCTTGGGGCTGGGGATTTAGCTCAGCGGCATAAGCGCCTGCCTTGCAAGCATGCAGTTGTGAGTTCAATCTCTGGTACCGATAAAAATTAAAAAAATATATATATATGTGGTCTTACTGGATATCTAAATTCCTGCTAGGTGGGTGTGAGGCATAACAGGAAAGACATATTTCAGATGCTTTTGATGTTTCTGTAGGAATAGAAAGCTTAAGTCTTAGAGAAGGAAGACTGTCTGACTTTTTTAAACACCAAAGAGACAGGCAGAAATGAAAATGAGTTCAGCAAGGATCAAGTGTCAGAAAATTAGAAATAAATTTCTAGGCTGAAGATTCAAAAGCAGGAATTTATAGATTTTCTGAGTGAATTTAGCAGAAAAGATAACAAAACCACAGACCCTAGGAAATGAATAAGCACCAATAAAGTCCAGTCTATCTAATTAGATTCTGGCAGTCAGGTGACTTTATCAAAGTAATCCTATGGTGGTCACTTTGCTGGTCATTTCATGATGCTTCTTCCCACACAGTCTTTGTCTCCATCTGTCTACCAACTCACTCAGACACCATTTATTCACATCTAATTCTTCATTCTTTTTTCTAGTTGGTCTACTGGGGCTATCTTTGTGCAAATAAAGTATTCAACATTTGTAAAGTGCATGAGAAATATGTAATGCTAGTGTATTTTTTAAAAAATAGGTGTAGTACTTATATACATACAGAGAACAATCATTAGTGAACTGGCAGTAAATCTGGTGGAGGAGGACAGAAACCACAGGTGTGACCCATGCTGTAGATAGAGACTGGGCTCACCAATGTACAGTGCAGCACATGCATGCTGCTTACCAAGCACTCATAGGGAGCTCATTAACACATACAAAATGATGTTCTGCTTCTCCTGAGTCAGAGGTGAGGGGACCCAGGGCATGGCTAACTCTCCATCAATGCTAACTCCCTCTCCTCTTCTCTAGGGCTTGAACCTCATCAGGCCTGGGGAGTGGCATGATTTTTCTCCATTTGCATGTAGTGCTTCTTTAAAAAGTGGTAACATAGATAGGCTAGGGATATAGCTCCAGCTTGACCAGCATGTGTGAGACTGAGTTTGATTCTTAGCACCACAAAAGAAAAAAGTTCCAAAAAAATACTAACAGAAAATATGCTAGTTTTTAAAAACTAGAGGAATGCATAAGGAACCATTTCCCAGCACACCATCCCCCAGTTATGCCACCTTCACATGCAGCTTTCTTTTACAGCAAAGTAGAGCATGCATAAAGAGCAGATGACGTCATCAGGAGGTACTGGTCTACCTGCCAATTTCCAGCTGACCTCTGAGAATGAAACCTAGTCTTCAGTATCCAAGAGAGTGTGTCCAGGTTTATTATTCTGTTTCTAAGTAGACAAAAATATTCATTAATGGTTACCTCCTTGCTGAGGACAAAGGTCCAGTGAGTAATTGCTGGAGCTGTCAAGATGGCTATGTGCCTCCACCCCCAAGGTATGATGAGAGAGTAGAGAGATAACAGGATTATTAGAACAGAATAAGAGAGAGGAACAACAAATAAAAATGTCTGTATAATAGAGCAAGATGCTGAGGTTAGATGATTATGGCTGACTGGATATTGTTCTTTCTTTGCAATCAGATGATAGAATGAAAAGAGCAGGATTCTATTCTGTTTCCCCTTCTTTTAAACTAAATAATCCTGAGCAGTTTGCCCCTTGTATAATAGGGATAATGATACCTATACCTGCCAGGTACCAAGTAGACAAAAAGTCAACTTGTATAACTGATGTCTCATCTAATACCCAACAAGGGAAGGCATTCTCCAAATAGTAGCCTCCTGCACCACACCCTTTCCCTTTCCCACTTTCTTCCATTTGCTGAAACTAACATTTTCTCTTCATCCATCTGGTCAAAATAACTTGTTAAACTTGACCTTGATATATCCGAACACCACTGACCTCTACTGAGCTCTCCACAGAGCCACCCATGTAAGTTCTCATGGTAAAGACCCAGAGGCTGAGTCAGCCTCTACAGCTTTCCTTCTCTCCTCATCTAAAGGACAAGCTTCCTCTGGGGGTTGAACATCTTTGATGAAAAATCCATCATGGGAACAAGCAGTAGGGAGAGAACATTTCACATGCTGTCCCAGGCATCAGAAAGTTGCTGTATCATAGCCTTCAATTGCGCAGTAGATGCTGCAGATAATTCACAAAGGCTTTTGAACCAAATGTGGCCAAAAAAAGAAAAAGAAAGAAAAAAGTTGTACTAGACACAAGCCTTCCTCTAAGAAAACTGAACGCCACCATTAATCAGAAACCTTGGCTGGGTGTCAGGCCACCCGCTAAAGGTCCAGTGAGGCTCTCTGAGGAAAAGGAAAGCAAAAGAAAAACATGCTCTGGTCACTTGGGGAGCTGGAGTGGGGACCAGAGAAAGGAAGACGAGACTTAATGAGGTAAACTAGGCAGAGCCAGGCAACAAAATGCCTCATCCTTCCTCCCAGTTCAGCTGGAATTTTATAAAATTTTGTGGTGTTGGAGAGTATGTCATGGGTATGTTCCTATTTTTCCTTTTCTTATTTCGATGAAAACACGTGGCAGAAATGGGTACAGTTAGAACATGAAGAATGAATATTGGAAATGGGGTTTAAAAAAAGAAAAGAATTCTAGCTTCTGGGACTGCAGAGGGACAGAACCAGGTCTCACCAGGAGGTGATCCCCACCTGGAAACCAGCCCCATGAGTGGGCCACTGGCAGGGTGGGGACAGCCAGACCCAAGCCTCTCTCCCTGAGTCAGCGACATTTGTGGACTGTGGAGGGAAAGAACAAGGCCTCACCAAGAAGCCATCCCTGCCTTCATTGTGTTGTTGGGTTGGGTTTCATTCTCTTTTGTTTTGTTTGATTATGTTAAATCCGATGGCACGAGTAGCTATTTCAAAGACAGCAGGATATAATTTTGGATTCACTATTGGCTTGTTTTGAAGTCCCTTACTGCACTCACTGTTTTGTTTTTACTGTTTCTATTCTGTTCTGTTTGTTCGATTTTTACTGTGTCCAAAAGTACCTGCAACTATTTTGATGACAACAAAAGACATTATGGTAACTATTGTTGATTCTGTAAGGTTTTGAAGTTCTGTATCACTTACACAGGTTTACTTTGATTGGTCTTACTCCGTTTTATTTTCCTTGGTTTTATCCTCTTTAAAATAAAATAAATAAATAATAAAAAAGAAAAGAACTCTATCGCGAGTTTTTTAAACTATCTGTGTATTATTTTTAAAATTTTTTTCATATCCTTATATTTCCAGGTAGTGTCAAGAATTGATGAACTGAACTGTGTACTTAACATCTTCAAGGAATAGGTTATTCATTAATATTATATTGAACTATACAGTACTTAAAGCAGTGTATCATAGGTTCTTGACTAGGTCCTAATGATATCCATGTCAGGTGGATTATTTAATAGACAAGGAAATTGAGACTAAAACAAATTATGTAATTTTTTCCCCAAAGTCTGACATTTAGTAAGAAAGAGTTAGGACTCAAACCCAGGTATCCTGCTAGTAAAGCCAGATCTAATCTTCTCATACTAGGCTGCATCCTGGCAACCTCCCCAATTGCACGCGTGCGCACACACACACACACACAAACATACACACAGAGAGTTCTTACCTTCCAACTCTTCTTTCTCATAGTGAATGTTGAGAATTGTGCTGGTCCCACCCTGATCCACCACAGCTTCTTCATCTGGTCTCTGTTTAAACACAAGTTAAATAAGTCGGCATAGCAGTACACACATTCATTCAAATACCTGAGTACCTTGCCTATGCCAGACCCTTTTAAGATTCCAGGAGGGAAATGAAGGGAATACAATGATGAACATATATTTTAAAATTTGAACTTCACAATAACTTTGAGAGGTAAACATAGCCACTTTCTTCTCATTTTATAAATGAGCTGTCTGAGATGCAGACTATTAAGTTACCATAGCCCAGGGTCAACACTGCATTAAAAGATAAAGCTAAGACTGAGCCCAGGCCTCATCCCATGTCTTTTTCCACCTCTTTACCCCACCTATACATCTTTATAATTATTTGGCACTTTACAAATGCTGTCTTGTTTAATATAAGCTTCTCGATCTGTCCAGCATTTGAGTGTTTCCTATATTGTCCTTGAAATTTTCAACCATGTTCCTCTGATCAGTTCTCTTCTGTCTCATCCTAACACTCATCTTCCTCTAATCCCCAAGGAAGAGCTTTTGACTTTTCGTTTCCCTCTCTTGGATCTTACTAATTTCAACTGCAGCCTGCAACTGTGTATCCTGGGATCCTGCACCTCAGTACTCATGTGTCTAAAATCAAACTAACCTTCCTTCCAAAAGTACCACTCAATCCTCATTTATTTATTCCTCTCCATAGCACTATCATTTGTTAGCTCACATTTCACATTTCAAATTTATTTACCCATTCAATACATATTTAGTGCTCACCATACGCTCTCAGGGAATTAATTCCTGTTTATTATGAAGTGTGCCTTTGCAACTGATTTCAGATTCTCTCCTATCTCTCATCCACTCCACCTCACACTCTTAAGCCTTTTAAATTATACAGGCATTTTTCAGCCCTGGAACAACTTTCTTCACTGAGTGTGGCTTTCTCCATCTGGATTCTCATTCTTTTTTTTTTTTTTTTTTTTTTTTGTACTGGGAATTGAACTCAGGGCCTTGCACTTGCCAGACAGGCAGTTGTGCCACTGAGCTGTATCCCCGGCTCCTGGACTCCCATTCTCTCCCTGCAGCTCCCACGCCACTACTGGCAGCTAATACAATATTATTCACCATCTCTTAGATCTCAATCTAAATACATTTCCCTGGATGACTTTCCTGAGTGACCCCTACTTCTAAACTAATTTAGGTCTTGGCATTTATATTCCTCATAGCACACTCAATTTTCCTAAACAATAAAAAGTCTCTTTCTGCTCCTTGAAGGAAGGACTGTATCTGTCTTCACCTACACTGTATCCCAGGACTCAGCCTAGATTTTTCACATAACAGATACTCAGTAACTCTTTATTAAAATGAATACATTCAGGTACCTTGGCACATGCCTATAATTTCAGCAACTGGAGGCTGAGGGAGGAAGAATGTCAGGGGTTTGAGGCCAGCTTGGGCTACATGGTGAGTTCAAGGCCAGCTTGAACTACACAATGAGACTCGAAATAAAAACCAAAAAAAAGTATATAGATATATCATCTACCTAGCAATAGACTCACAAAATACTTGGAAATATTATTTGGTATACAGTATAATATTCAAAATCTTCAAATGTTCGTTAACATCCATGTCTTCCTCAGCACCATAAGTAATTTAATTTAACGACACAATTTTCCTGAATATATCAATTTTATTTCTAGTTAAGTTGCAAAGTTTCTCACAGTCTCCCTTCACGTCTGTCCCCGGGAATAATTTTACCTTGTTTATTTTCCTTTTATTAATTTTTTTTCTTTTTGATAGGATTTCCCTAAGTAGTTCAGGCTGACCTTGAGCTCACTATGTAGTCCTGGCTGGCCCCAAAGTCATGAAGACTCTCCTGCCTCACACTCCTAAATGCTGGGATTACAGGCATGTGCTTCCATGCCAGTCCCTGAGGAATATATATATATTTTTTGACACAGGGTCTCACTATACAGTTCAGGCTGGCCTTGAGCTCACTTTGTAGCCCAGGCTGATCTCGAACTCACAATGATCCTCCTGCCTCAACCTCCTACAAGGATTACAGGTGTGTGCCATCATGCCCAGCTGAGTAATTTTTTAAGTAGAAAAAAAACTTAGCTTTTAGACTTATTATTTGCTTACCTAGCTTATCTTTAGATCATGAATTCCCTGACAGCAGGAACCACATATTTTTCATCCTTATGTTCTCTGAGAGCCCAATATAGTAGCTTACACTCCTTCAAGATCCAGCAGGTTGGATGCTGTGTCTTATGTTCACCACTATGTATCTGGCACCCATTACAATGTCCAGCACATGTCAAATATCTAGCAAATTTCAACAAATATTTATTAGTTTTATGAAGTCTTTGATATTTTACATATATTTTCTCCTAAACCTACTTATATGAATTATTTTACCTATACAAATAATTATTCATGTTGGCTTCCCCATTGGTTTTTAATTCCCAAGGACAGAAATCAATTAATTATAATACTTGGTAGTGTCCACAGACACAGCATAGAACACGGTGGGAATCTGGAGGGAAGAAGGTAGAGATCATTGATTTCTTGATTCTAAGATTATAAAATCAAACTATGAAGAGCAAAATCAATCATCTCAAAATATCCAGGTTGGAAAACTGACTTCTTGGTTGTGTCCTTAACTTAGATTGGTTAGTCATAGCCTAACTTCAGTGAATAAGTGCTCATCTACTTTTTTTTGTCTCACCAAACAAATCAGAGTCACAGTCAGTAACTACTAGCCTACTCATTTGAAAAGCTGTGCTTGAATGGGAATGAATGTATGGATTCTTTTCAAATAAACCAAGTATGCAAAAAATATAGATAAAAATAATTATAAGATACTCAAAAATAGATTAATCAATTCACTGCATATCATACTAAGTAATTATTATTATTTTTAAAATATGATAATTTTATGAAATGATAATATCATTTTTAAAAGAGTCTTAATCTTTAGTGATACATAGTGAAGATTTTACTGATGATATGAAGTCTGGTATTTGGAGAATGGATGAGGAATAGATGAAACAAGATGGTATATTCATTATTGAAGCCAAATCATGGTGATTCATTATGCAAATCTCTTTAATATATGCTTGAAATTTCCCATAAATTTCAGGCATGTACAAAGTTTGTTTGAAGTCATTAAAAATGGAAAGAAAGGCATATTGGGTCTCTTTGGTGGGTGTTTGCATTCTCCACCAGTTGGCTATTATTTCCTCTGGTATCTTCACTGTTTATGGCAGAGAAGATTTTTCAACCTATGGTCTGTGAATTTCTAGGGTATCTATGAATGGGCTTCAGAAAATCTGTGATAATAGGTATGATTGTACATGGGGGATGGGGTTAGAAGGTCCATAACTTTCATAATAGTCTTTGAAGGCCTTGTGACTCAGAAAGATTAGAATCATGAGAATCACATACAAGCTTAGGGAAAAAAAGGATAGGAAAGAGGGGAAGAAAGAAGTGTGAACTAGAGAAAAGTCCTATTTCTAAGCATCTTTTTAGTACTTCCTCCTAGCATGCTAATAATAACCCCCTACATAAAACTGAAAAGGAGTACCTATCTCAAGGACTACATAAGATAAAAAAAACTAAGGGGTTATTTGTGCATTAAAACATTGAACTTGCAAGACAACTCTTGAGAACAACTCAAGCCCAAAGCTTATATGAGACAGGAAATTATAGAGATTAGAGCAGAAATTAATGCAATTGAGTCTAAGAAAATAATACAAAGACTCAACAAATCAACTTGGTTATTTGAAAAATTAAATAAAATTGACAAACCCTGAGGCAACTCTATCAAAAAACGGAAAGAAAAGTCTCAAACTCATACAGTTAAGAATGAAAAAGGTGAAACCACAATGAAACCTACAGAAATCCAGAAGATCATTAGTACCTACTTCAAGAACCTGTTTTAGGGCCAGGGATTTAGCTCAGCACCATAAGTGTCTGCCTAGCAAGCACAAGGTCATGAGTTTGATTCCCAGAACAAAAACAAACAAACAAAAAGAATCTGTGTTTTAAAATGATGGAAAACATAGAAGAAATGGAAAGTATATTAGATATATATGATTACCAAAGCTGAATCAAGAAGATATAGACTCTAAATAATCCAATAACAGTCAATGAAATTGATGATGTAATTAAAAACTTACCAATAAAGAAGATCACAAGTTTTAACAGATTCACAGCTGAATTCTACAAGAAATTTAGAGAAGTTCTAATGCCACTAATTGAAAGGGAAGCAATACTCCCAAACTCATTCTCAGAAGCAAACTTTACCCTGATACCAAAATCAGAGGATTCCACTAGGCCAATCTCCCTAATGAACATAGATGCAAAAATCCTCAATAAGATACTGGCAAACAGAATGCAGCAAATCATGAAGATTATACACTATGAACAAGTAGGATTCATACCAGGGATACAAGAATGTTTCAACATACACAAATCAATAAATGCAACATACCATATTAACAGAGCCAAGGACAAAAACCACATGATCACCTCAATGGAAGCAGAAAATTCTTTGACAAAGTCTAACACTCATTCATCATAAAAAGAAAAAAACGCTACAGAAAATTAGAATAGATGGTCTTTCTCTCAATCTGATAAAAGTTATCTATGACAAACCAACAGCCAACATCATACTAAATGATCAAAACCTGAAAGCTTTCGTTCTAAAATCAAGAACAAGACAAGGACGTCCACCATCACCACTCTTACTCAGTATAGCTCTGGAAACTTTAGCCAGAGAAACTAGACAAGAGAAAAAAAAATGAATAAGGGTAGAAAAGGAAGAAGTTAAATTATCATTATTCACAGATGGCATGATACACTACACAGAAGATACCAAAAATTTCACCAAAAGAATCCTAGATTTAATAACTAAATCAATAGCACAGTTAGATATAAAGTCAACACTCAAAAATCAATAGCCTTCCTGTAAAGAAATAACAAACTTACTGAGAGAGAAATTAGGGAAACAACACCTTTCACAATAGCATCAAAACAATGAAATACCAGGAATTAGTCTAACAAAGAAATAAAAGATCTTTACATGGAAAACTACAGTATTCTGATACAGGAGATTGAAGGATAGCAGAAAATGGAAAGATATCCCTTGTTCTTAGGTAAGAATAACCAATATAGTGGAAATGGCTATACTTCTAAAGTTGTTATACAATTTTAATGCAACTCCATTCAAAATTCCAACAGCATATCTCATAGAATTAGAGGAAACAATCCTAAAATTCATTTGGAACCAAAGGAGACCTAGAATAGCAAAGGTAATTCTGGGCAACAAAGGCAAGACAGGGAGCATCACAATCTCAGACTTGAAATTGTACTACAAAGCTACTGTGATAAAAACAGTATGGTACTAGCCAAAAACAAACCTGAGGATCAATGGAACAGATGGGAAGATGCAGAAACAACTCCAAACATACTAAGTCACATTATCTTTGATAAGGGACCAAAGCATTCACTGGAAGAAATATAGCCTCTTTATAAATGGTGCGGGCTCTCCACATGCCAAAGATTAAAATTAGACTCATATCTTTCACCATGTACTAAACTAAAATAAAAACGGATCAAAGGTCTAAATATTAAATCAGAAACATTAAATGTACTGGAAGATAAATAGGTAGACCTCTTGAAGACATGGGTGTACACGAAGTCTATTAACAAAACCCCAATCACACATGAACTATCACAAAGAATCAACAAGCAGGATGTCATCATACTAAAAAGTTTTTGCACAGCAAGAGAAATCACCAACAGAGTAAAGAGAGAACCCACTGTGTGGGAAAAATTTTGCCAGCTGTTCCTCAGACAAAGGGTTACTATCTAGAATATATAAAGAACCCCAAAAAATCAGATGCCACAAATTTGAAGACCCAATCCAAAATATGGACATCTGAAATAAATACACAATTCTCAGATGAAGGAGTAGAAATGGCAAACATATATATGAAAAACTGTTCAACATCACTGGCCATTCGAGAGATGTAAATTAAAACAAGGATGAGATTCCATCTCATCTCAGAAAAAAATGGCTACTATCAAGAAATCAATCAATAACAAGTGTTGGAGGGGCTATGAGGTTAAAAGGAACCCTTCTCCACTGTTGGTGTAGACTGGTACAACCACTGTGGAAATTAGTGTGAAGATTCCTCAAAAAACTAGCAGTCGAGGTTCCCTTTGACCCAACTACTCCCCTTCTTGGCATGTTCCCGAAAGAATTAAAAACATTATACCTAAGTGATATACACACAACCATATTTACAGCAGCACAGTTTATAATAGCTAGATACTAGAAACAGCCCAGATGCTCATCAACCAATGAATGGATAAAGAAGATGTGGTTTTTTTAATATAATAGAGGACTACTCACCATAAAGGATAAACTTGAGGCATTTCTAGGTAAATGAATGCACATTGAGGCCAGAGTCTTAAGTGAAATAAATCAGACACACATGTTCAAATATTGCATGATTTCTCTGGTGTGAGAAACTGAAAGTATAAATAAATACCAAAATGTATACTAGATATTGTGAAATAGGAATAAAATGTTCATTTGGGGAGGG
The DNA here is from genome assembly GCA_004027455.1 of Hydrochoerus hydrochaeris. Classification (NCBI taxonomy): domain Eukaryota; kingdom Metazoa; phylum Chordata; class Mammalia; order Rodentia; family Hydrochaeridae; genus Hydrochoerus; species Hydrochoerus hydrochaeris. The sequence continues at coordinate 35,365 of PVLA01005617.1, forward strand.
GAACCAGGGAGGTGGAAGGGGGAAAGGAAAAAAAGAGAAAAGAAGGAAAAATGGAAACAAAGCTTTTATAAATGGGGAATGGAAGAAGGAAAATGGAAGAGGGGAGTGGAGGGAAAGGGGAAAACTTAAGAATCAAGATATACCATGTACAGGTACAAATTTCATATGATAAATGTTATCATTATGTATATCTAAAACACACCAATGAGCTAAGACAATTATGTGCAGATTTGGAAGGAAATAAATTGCAGCCTGAATTGTCTCCCCATTCTCTGTCAAGTTTTTGCTTGGCAAGTCAGTCCACATCTTTCTTCCTGAAGGTCCCCAGCAGAGCTGGTAAACCCAGGTAGAGAATACCCACAGCTCCTCAGTTCTCACACATCATCTAGTGTGAATTGGAGGACAGTGGAGAGGTATACTGAGTGTGCATGGACAGAAACTACTATTAAGGGTCAATGCTTTTTTTCAGTAACACTGAACAAATATTCACTATTTACCATAAACTAACCACGACCCTCAGAAAAGCTGACCTGCCCTCTACAGTGTCATTCATTCATATGCTTAACAAATATTTACTGAACTACAACATATGCAGAATCACTGGGCACCAAAATTCAGGGCTCCTTTAGGAATTTTTTTAAGAAGTTTTGGGTTTTATTGTTTTCATTTTTGTTGTCGTTGTTATTTTCTGGTGCAGCATAAGACTTACAGTGTGAATCCTTTCCATTACCGTGTTTCTCAGTTAACATTCACTTACCAGTGTTTGGTATTCTGAAGATTTCTGTAAAATGTTCCATTTTGAGGAGGCCTGGTCCAAATAGAAGCCTCGGTCACTGCCCAGGCTCACTTGCTTCCCCCTCCAACACTTCCCTTCTCGTTGAACATCACTTCACTTACCAGCACTATTTGGCAAAAATGCTGAGGATGACAACCTCCCCAGCCTTCTTTTCAAGCACTTCCTTCTGGTTAATTCTGAAAGTGCTGATCCAGAGAACTGGAAACTACAAGATATCCTCAGTTCCAGCCCAAAATAGGGGCTTTCCCTAAAGCTGTTGCATCTTCTTCCTCTAGTACTACCCCTTTTAAGAGTTCACTGATCCTTAAAATTTCAATAACACCTCCGAGATCTCACCAAAAGGAATAATGCATGTGTTCATTAACTCATCCTAAATTACACCAACAAACTCCTAGCTGTCTTCTCTCCTTCCAGTCTCTCCAGCTCTAATATATCCTTTGTACACCTTGCCACACATATCTTCCCAAACATTTCATAAGTGCTCACTCACAGCCAAGTATTAATCTAGATGCCAAAGACACAAGCTGCAGTGATTAAAGCCACATTCTTTGAAGGAAGGTGGTCCTGGATTTGGCAGAGCTACAGGCAGTTTTGTCACTTATTAGAAGTTATTTGTCCTATCAATACCTCAGTTTCCCCATGTGGAAAATAGGAATAATAAAGGTACATAATTCTCAGGGTTATAGAGTTAAATGGGATCACAGGGCTGAGGTTGTAGCTCAGTAGTAAAGCATATGCCTAGCATATGAAAGGTCCTGGGTTCAGTTTCCAGTACCACAAAAGACAAGAAGAACAGGGGCCGGGGGCTTAGCTCAGCAGGCGTAAGTACCTGCTTCACAGATACAAGGTCATGAATTCGATCCCTGGCACACACACAAAAAAAGCCAAGAAGAACAAAAAGGAGAAAAGGAAGGGTGGTGGTGAAGAAGTTCATGGGGTAGCAAATAGAAAACACCTAGCACAGTGCCTGGCATATGGCAAGCACTCAATACATGTCACTTCAACGGTAACAAAAATGGAGTTATTGGATGGGCAGCAGAGATGCATGTATATTCCACAAGCAAATGATGGAATAAATTATTGCACTTGCTATATGCTGTGAGCAGAGGAGACTGAGCGGCAAATTTAGATACAACTGTACAAAGCCAGACCTTGAAGGTCAAACAAGACTTTCGTAGGTACAAAGGAAGGAAACGATTTCCCAGCTTGAACACCTGAGTAAAAACACATGAACTAAAGCACAGCAGCAAAGAGAAATCTTTCATGTGATCAAGTAATGGCCAGCTGTGTCTCTGTGCTAATCCTGATGAGCCGATGGACTCCTTTGTATATGGCAGAATTGTTCATTCATTCATGCAACGATTTTTTTATCAGGCACTGTGCTAAATTTTCTGCCTGGCCCCTGCCCTCATACACTTTTATTTAAGAAGATAGTAAATAAGAAATCAAGAATATTTCAGACAGCTGGGTATGGTGGCCCATGCCTGTAATCCCAGCACTTGGGAGGCTGAGGTAAGAGGATTGTCTCAAGTTCAAGGCAAGGCTGAGCTACATAGTGAGTTGAAAGCCAGCCTGGACTAACCCTGTCTAAAAAAAGAATACTTCAGGCAAGTTACATTTGCAATCAAGAAAATAACAAGAGGCAAGAGAATTACAAATTCAGGGCCAGCCTGAATTTAGTGCCCAGTACAGAAAGGAAGAAAGGAAAAAAGGAAAGAAGGAAAAAAAAGGAAGGAGGGAGGAGGCAGGGGAAAGAGGAGGGAAGAAAGGAAGGTAAGAAAATAGTGATCAGGCAAAGCCACTTTGAAGAGATAAACTGAGTCATGATAAGGCCTGGCTATAAAATGTCCTTGGCAGAGAGAATGACAAACTCAAAGCTTCTGAGCTATGAAAGAGCTTGCCATACTGAGAAAGCAATAGAAGCCACAGTTCATGGTACAGATCGATAAGCCTGAGGCAGGAAGATCATGAGTTAGAACCAGCCTATCTCAAAGACCTTGGCTCAAAATTTTAGAAAAAGACCTGGAGTGTAGCTCAGCGATAGAGTTGGCCTAGCATATATGAAGCTCTGGATTCAATCTCCAGAACAACAAAAAAAGAGAAAAAGGAAGCGAGAAATAGGGGTACGAGGTAAGAGAGTGGAGAACAGGCGGTCTCAAGAGCACAGGCAGGCCCTGATCATGCTAAAGCTTGGTGACCTGTGACAAAGAACTGGATTTTATTCTAAAATGTACTGGGAAGGCACTGAAGAGATTCCAGATAGGGTATGATCTGCTTTGTATTTTTAAAAGCTCCCTCCAGTCTCCAAGTGGATTGCAGCCACGCAAGGAAACAAGCAGAGGGTACTGCTGGAAGACAAGAACAGCATCCACACCAGAGACAGGATAGACTTACAATACACAGAAGTGATGTCTGGAACATCTGTGTACACTAAGTCACACAATTTACTCACTTTGCAAGGTCCATCTCCCCTGCACACATCCTTACTGGCACACAAGGGGCTTAATTGGCAATTGGCACTTGGCTGGACTGTGTTATCTCATTTCTTTTCCTCCTTTTACCCTCATTCCTTTTTCCTCCCTATACTCCTGCTGTCTGCAACCTTTATGAGGTCCTGCTGTTTCCACTCAATTCCATTTCTTCTTCTCATTCCACCACCCATGAAAGTTTCACGAGCTGGATATAAAGGAGATAATTATTTTCTATCCTACCCAAGAAGCACACAGGGATCACCAGTCTCATAGAAAACTAGCAGAAATCTAAGGGCTATTTTACTCTCAATGACACAATCTGCATACATTCTGCCTTCTAGGGAACCTGTCTCATATTTACCCCCGCCTATTCACCCCACTGTTGCCAGAGAAATCTTTCAACAGAAAAATCTGACCATAGTATTATCTGCTGTCCCTCGAGGCCTCTCTCTCACCTGCCTCACCTTCCCCACCTTGCTTAAACGTCTAGCGGTGCCCCTTGTTTCTCAGATAATACCAGCTTCCTCAACAGGGGCTACAATGGCCCGGGGTGTTACAACCCCAGAGGGTATCCCACACCACTCTTCACTGCTCCCTGTGGCTCGACCACACTGACTTTTTCTCAGAATGTGCCCCCTTCTGCCACAGGACTTTTGTATATGCTGTTCTCTTTCTATCCATGACCTCCCTTTTGCCTTACTTGATATTTACTCATTCTTTAAATCTTTGTCCAAATTTTCTTCCTTAGCAAAATCATCTCTGATCTGAGATTACACGCCATAACAACTAAATTGATTTTGAAACTCTTATTACAGTTTATATTTATTTGTGTGATTACTTGACGAAAAATACTCACTTCTCCCCTATGACCAGATGCTAAGCTCCAGGAGGGCAACAACTTGCCTGTTTTTGTCCATTACTATATTGCAGAGGTTCCAATACATAGTCAGCCTTAAGAAGATAAGATATGAAAAGATTTTCCAAAATCTTAGCTATTGTTCTTTTTCTCTCCCCAGTACTAGAGACTGAATCCAGAGCCTTCACACTAAGCTACATCTCCAGCCCTTTTATTTATTTTTTATTTTTTATTTTTTTTATTTTGTGACAGGGTCTTGCTAAATAGTCCAGACAAAACTTGAACTTGCAATCCTCCTGCCTCAGCTAGGATTACTGGCCTGCCACCACGCCCTGCTTTGTTCCTTTTCAACTGAGAAAGCAGAAAAGAAATTATGGATCTTCTTAGTAGGAAGAAGGAGAGGGAGTTAATGTCTGATACTCAATTTGCTACCAACACAGGGCATTTTCCCTGCCTTCTTCCAGAAACAACGCTGATGTCAACATGGCACTTGCTTCCTAGACCTGTCATCCTTCCTGAGATGGTCCACCATCCTCTTCAGAGTCATCCACTTATCTTGACTGCCCTCCCACCTTCAAACCCTCTTTCCAGGGCAGCAATTGCACAATCTGATTGCAGGAGAGACAAAGTGAGAGTTCAAAGAGCTACCACTCACTTACTGGGTATCGCACAATAAACAGTTCACAAATAGCACCTCATCTAATCCTCAAAACAACCCTGGCAATTAAACAAAGCGAATATCACTATTTCTCTATTAATAAACGAGGAAGCTGAGGTAAATAAACGAGGAAGCTGAGGTTAGAAGAGACAAGTGACTTACACAAGGTCACAAAGTCTATGTGAGACACGTGGGATTTGAACCTACAGATCCTAACACCTAGTCCGTCCAATGCTTCCTTATGTTGGCCACCCCAACAGTTCTATTGTCAATTATCTAACCCTGGTTTCCTCAGTCCCTTACATAAGCACCTGTTCCTGACCTGTCAGCACTTCCCCAGTGCCTCTCTGCATGCAACTTGTCAAATGTTTGTGCAGTAAGCCGGAGGAGTCACAAAGCTGGCCATGCTAAGGAGGGCTCTTCCCAGCCTCCGGTCTCTCTAGCTCTTCCTCTGAACCACTAATGAACCCAAAGCCCCCAGAGAGAAAAACACAAAGACCAGAGCAAGATCCCTGGCTATGCTTTCGCCCACATTCTGGCGGGACAATGGCAAAGCCAGAGCCGGCCTCTCCCACTGGGGAAGACCCGAGAACAGAGGTCACCGCCCGCCCGCCGTCAGGGCTCCTCGCGGGCCGGCGCGAGGGATGCGGCAGGACGCCCGGCTCCCAGGTGCCGCCCAAGGTCACCTCTCCAGCCGCCCCGAGCGCCCCCTGGCGTCCCGGGCCGGCTCCCCTCGCCCTCCGGGAGCGGCCTGGAAGTCCGGGCTCGGGGCCGGCAGGAGGGTGGGCAGAGGATCTGGAGGCTGAGCCCCGGGGAGGGGCGAGAGGCGGGGCCCTACCTGATAGCTGAGGACGCCGTCCGGCTCGTTACTCCCGGCAGGCATGGCCGAGCCGAATTAGGTGTCCCCAGCGAGTTCCAGGCCAAGCATCAGCAGTCCGCGACGTCCAGTCTGGTGCGGGCGGACCACTCGAGCCGCGACCCCTACCCTGGAGCCAACGGTCAACCATCAACCACCGCCGGCTCCATAACCACCGGCCGGCGAGGCGCCCGCAGCAGCCAATCAGCGACCGGCCTGTGCAGCCAATCGGAGCGCGGAGCACTGGAGGACGCTGTCCGGCGGTACCCTGGGCTACAGGGAGGCGGAGGAGCGAGCCCGCGCAGCACACTGCTCCCCAGCCCGGTTGCCGTGGAAACCACCTCCCTCCCTTCAGGGGCCTCTAGGCTGGAAGGTCCCTCCAGCTGCTTGCTAGAAATCGGAAAGAAAAAAAAAAAAAAATCTCTGCTTATGTTTGCCGCTGCACCTGACTCTTAAAAACTGGGAAAGTATTGGTTTGGCCTTTCTGATTTTACTTCATGGGAGATGCTTTATAAATTCTGAGGAATCGTCCCTCAGGATTGCAGGAGCAAAGCATTGAGGCATGAAGGGAGAGGGCCTTCTAAAATGATATGTTCATCCCTGAGCTCATAGTCAGATTGAAGAGCGTTGAGCCGGCAGGCAGTAATCAAGCCCCCTCAGCAGGCTCTCTATGTCTTAGCAGGTCTTGTCTCCAAGACTTAGGTCGGCTAGCACAGAGATCAGCTAAGGACGGTGGCTGAAGAAATCCCACCAATTAAAAAAAAAAAAAGGCTGAGGATATATCTCAGTGGCACAAGCATCTGCCTTGCAAGTGTAAGGTTGTGAGTTTGATCCCCAGTGCCAAAAAAAAAAAAAACCTTCCAACTTTTCCAGGAAATGATTTCAGGGAAATTATTATTTAACAACAACAGAACCAAATAATCTAGGGCAAAGTTAGAAAATCATAAGGATTGTATTCAGTTTGATGTGGGTTTAAAAGAAAAGAGAACCTGGCTAAAATCCAGCTAGTCCTCTATTCCCAAAAGGAAGAGAGGGACCTTATGAACTATCGTAAGAGACTGTAGGTAAGTCTACGTTATTAGGGGAGAAAGGATCACTAGAAATCATTCTTACCCTCCAAAGAAACTACACTTGGGGAACACAGCGCAGTACCAGCCTTGCATACCATCCTTTGCATTGGCCCTGAGACTGGAAGCAAGCTACGCTCCAATGCCCTTGAAAAAGAACTGTATTAGTTTTAATGCTCATATCCACATTCTCTGTTCATCTCTCCATTGATCCTCCCCCCTTGCATCTGTAATTCACCTCCATTTTTGTCCATCAAAATCATTTTTTAATTTTAAAATTTAGTTTTTATTAGTACCTATTTGTCCTACATATTGATCACATTCATCACAGGGAATTTGTACCCATACATAACATATCTTAATTCTTTTCCCCTCATTCTCCCTTCAGCCCTCCTTCCCCTCATCATTTACACAAGCTTTATTTTCATCTTTTCTTTCCATTTTTTTCCATTTTCCCTTCCTTCCTTTTCTTCTCCCCCTCCCCTGTTCCCATTCCCATTCCACTGAATATGTTCTTCCTACTTCCCAATATTTGTCCTCCATTATGCTCCTTCTTTATTTACCTTTGGGTTTCTCACACAAGAGAGCAATACAATATCTGCACTTGCATGCCTGGTTTTATTTCACTTAAGATTATGGTCTCAAAAAATAAAAATTTAAAAAAATCAAATAAAGATTATGGTCTCAAGGTGAATCCATTTTCCTACAAATAAGTCAAATGTATCTTTCCTCATGGCAGAGTAGTATTCCATTCTATATAAATATCACACTTTCTTCATTACCTGTCAAAATCTTAACCATCCTTCAAAATCAATCCCAGAGGCCACCTCTCCTTGACACCCCTAACAGATGTTATCTCTCTCTCTACAAAATCCTCATTTCATGTACCTCACAGTGGTTATCAAGCTGTAGTAATTAAAGTACTCTTTATATTGACTTTATTTTGCTATAATATTGTATGCTCTTTGAAGACAATGATTATTTTTCTTATGCCTTCCTGGAAGAACATTGAACACAGAAAGTAGTAGGCAAATATATGTGCTTTTAATTTTAAAAAATTATTTCAATATATATTGTTATTGACTATCTACAATGTACAGATCTAAGTAGCACTAAAGATGCAAATAAATATAAAACATATCTCCAAGGAATTTAATGAGCTAATCATGGATATATGTTAATATAATGGTGGCAAAATAATATGCCCAGCCCATAAGGGTGGACCAGGTATAGTGGCATACACCTGTAATCCCAGCATTCAGGAGGCTGAAGCAGAAGGATTGTTATGAGTTCAAAGCCAGCCTGGGCTACAAAGTGAGCTCAATGCTAGCCTGAGCTACACACAAAAACTCTGTCTCAAAAAGAAAAAAAAAGGGGGGGGAGTAATATATCCATTCCTCAAAGTCAAGGCTATTTCTCCCAAGAAACCTTCCTTCCAAAGATTGTAGCTAAAGGGAAAATGTGCTTGATTTCCAAACAAAGATTACAAAAATTCAAAAGGCAAAAATAATTTGCATGACTTAAGGCAATTCAAGGAGACGCAGAGGACATGAGTTCCAAAATACAGGTAAAGGACTGGGGTGGGAGGAAGAGAACAAAAAGTCAACAAGAAGTAAGCCCTCCCTGTGAATCAGCACCATGTGTGGGCCACTGGGGAGACAGCCAGTTGCTAACCTCTTCTGTTGCATGTGCCAGGAAACAAGAAGATCCAACACTACCACCGCTACCAACCCCACCGTAAGCAACCAGCTTATTCAGAGAAACATAGGCCATGATACTAGCTATTGAGGTAAAATACAATTTAATGCTTGTAGGGTTTAATGTTTCCCTGACTCTGCAGGTCTAAAGCCAGTAGTCTGATCATCTATTCAGAGGATAATACTATACAATGTACCATGTATAGGGGTCTCCTTCTGAGGGTGGTGGCCATTGTTGATTCCCTATTGTCTTGTTTTGAAGTACTGTATAACTTTCATTTTTTTTTGTTGGATTGGGTTTTGTTTGATTTTATTATATCCAACAACATGAGCAGCTATTTCAAAGATAAGATATATTATGGTAGCCGTTTTGGATTTACTCTTATCTTGTTTTAAATTCCTTTATTGCATTCATTGTTTTGTCCTTATTTGTCCTGTTCTGTCCTGTTTTGTTTGATTTTTATTATGTCTGAAGGTACCTGCAGCTATTTTGAAGACAACAAGAGGCATGATGGTAACCACTGTTGATTTCCTATTGCTTTGAAGTCCTGTGTCACTTACACTGGTTTGTTTTGATTTGCTTTATTCTGTTTTATTTTACTTGGTTTTATTCTCTTTAAAATTAAAAAAATACAGGTAAAATTTAATTGGGTAAAGATTTTTAAAAGGGAGGTTGGGAAAAAACTTAAGAGTAATAATGCATTTGGGTTAGCCATGAGTTGGACCAAAGCAGAAAGTTATTAAGAACAGTAGGAAATAAGATCTATGATAAAGAGAGACTTTGGTGCTGAACATGATAGTGCACACCTTTAATTCCAGCTATTTGTGGAGGCTGAGGCAGGAGGATCTCAATTTCAAACCCAGTGGGGCAACTTGGCAAAACCTAGCATCAAAATAAAATTTTTAAAAGGGCTGGAGATATAGCTCAGTGTTCCTTGGGTTCAATCCGTAATATTAGGAAGGAAAAAAGAAATAAAGGAGGGAGGGAGGAGGAGAGAAGAAAGAAAGGGCTGGATGTGATGGTACATATCTGCAATCCCAGCACTTGAGAGACTGAGGCAGGATCACCATAAATTTGAGGCTAGCATGGGTTACATAGCAAGATCCTGTCTCAAAGAACAAACAAAAAAAAAGAAGAAGGAAGGAAGGAAGAAAAAGAATGAATGAATGAAAGAAAGTGATTTTTAGGGCTTGGGCTGTAACTTAGTGGTAGAGTACTTGCCTAGCCACCCAAGGCTTTGAGTTCAATGCTCAGCACTGAAAAACAGATTGTGGACTGTGGTGGACTGACAACTGGTAGTCAGCCTGTAACACCCAGCTGAATTGAATCAGTGTGGTGCTGGATGTGGAAGGTCCACCTGAAGACTGCTGCCAACACCATGAAAAGAACTGGAGAGAAAGAGGTGATGCTGCTGATTCTCCTGGAGAAGCTTGTTGCACTGGCTTTCCTTATATGAACTCAGCAGTTATCATCAGAGGAACTTGGGACCCTATTTCACTGAGGATGGCTGTGGTACTTTTTGGGGGAACTCTGGTCCTTACTTTGAGCATAGCTTCCTGGCTCCAATACAGATCACTCAGCCTACTGGCATAGATCCTTCATCCCGCTGACACAGACTTCCTAGCTTCCACCATTGACCTTTAGGTCTTCCCAGGGCAGAATAGTGAAACAGATTTGCATGAGACATTGTCGCGGGCTCAGGCCTCCAGTTGGACTCATCAGAGGCATTGTCATGAGCTCTAGGTCTTCAGCTGGACTTGTGCAGGACACTGCCGTGATATGCAGGCTCTTAGCTGGATTCTTTGGGTCTCTAGTATGTGGACAGATTTCCTGCGCTCTTTTGTATTTGACTCTTTGGGTGAATATCATAAAATAATCCTATAGGGCCGGGGATGTAGCTCAGCGGCACAAGCGCCTGCCTGGCAAGCACAAGATCCTGAATTCAATTCCCAGTACCAATAAAATAAAATAATCCTATAAGTTATGTGTCCTGTATGAAATTGTTTTCCTTGCAAACCCTGACTACATCATGGACAAACTGTGATAGACAGCCGGACACTGACAAAGGTTTCTAAGGGGCACTTCCATGAGCAAACAGTAGATAGAATAAATGCATTATGTCATGTAATGCAGAGGTTATGTTATCTCCATTCTTTTTCTATTTCATTGGTAAGAAAACTGAGGCTCAGAGAAGTTAAGCAACTTCCTAAAGGTCAGATAGTTATTTAGCCAAATTCACTCATTCATTTATTGATATGTAACACATTTACTGAGACCCTGTGTATCCAGCCCATTGCTAGGTGTTGGGAAAATAGCAAAAAGGCAAAGAGGATGATACTTGCCCCTTTGGGCATTGCAATTTAGTGAGGGGACAATTTAGGGACAAACAAGATGGCTACAAGTTGTAGCAGCTACTATAACGTGTGACAGAATTGTGTGACAGTGAAAACCTGAAACAGGAGATGAGGGGCCTTACCGGATGAGATGAGTCAGAGTTCTAGTCATTTTACTATACCACCCTGTCCTACAGAAACGGTACTATCCCCAAAATCTGTCATTAGGGCAGGATGAATTAAAGGAAGACCCTGAAGCAGGGAGGTCAGTTAGTCTGACCTTGGCAACCTACTAATTTAAGAGAGGCCAAGAATGGTGGCCAAAGGAAGATATGGCTGCGTCTGCATTCCCCCATAAGACAAGTTCCAGCCAGGGTGGAAGTGAGGTGGGCAGTTTAGGAGAGGATTGAGGAGGTGATTCCTGGAATCTCGGGCTGATCTTATTTCCCTCTGGTACAAATATGGAGAGGCAGAGCCGCTGGCCCTTGACTCCAGGGTCAAGAGCCCCACCTTGTGGCCAACTGTTCAAATTACAACGGGAAATAGGCCGCAGAGGCAGGCTCTGAGGCTGCCTGAGGCTGCTGCTATCTGGGACACTGCGGATAGGCCCTTTACTCCCAGGCCTGATTTGCTCTCCGCTGCCTGAGGGAGGCCAGCTTGTGTGATTCCAGGCACTAGATTCCATATGAGTAATATATACAAGCAGCTTCTACTGCTCTACCCTGGTTGGAAAAGCGCAAGTGTGTGCCTAGCCAGCAATCAGGCACTGGAGGAGCTGAAAGGAAAATAGCCAAGGACGACTCACACTGATTATTTTTCTTAAAGAGGCATTAAAAAAGAGCGCTATAAAACTGGCTTAATGATAGGGATAAGCTCTGAAAAACGTATTGATAGGCAATTCTATCACTTTAATGCAAACATCAAAAATTGTACACAAAATGGCTGTGACATTACAAGGTAATATGATCTTTTAAAAAAAATTTATTTATTTATTTTTTACAGGTACGAACCCACAACCACACACTGGTAAGGCAGGCACTTATGCCACTGAGCTAAATCCCCAGTCCCAGGTGATATAATCTTATAGAACCACTGTTGTATATACAGTCCATCTTTGGCCAAACTATCTTTGTGTAGCACATGACTGTACTTTTGGAAAGACACTGAAATTCTTCTTTTCAGAGACAAGAAGATAAAATGCAAGAAACTCAAAGCATCTGAGCAAATATTTTCCTATAATTACAATCACTTTTTCTATCAAAAGCATTTTTTTGTTGTTATTTTTCTGAAATGGTTTCACTGCATTGTTCAGGCTGGCCTTGAACTCCTGATGATCTTCCTGCCTCAGCCTCCCAAGTGCTGGAATTATAGGCATGTACCACCACACCTAGCAAAAAGCATCTTAATTCCTTTATGAATTTACCATGCCTCTTGCTCAATTTAAATTATTAAAAGAAATAAAAACAGAAAGTGAGAAGACACTTAAACAAGATGCAACCACAAACATGTAGTTCACCAAAGGCAAATCTAGCAGAGAGCAAGGTGGGACAATCATAAGACCACCCACCTGAACTCTGAAGTGGTGACCACAAAGCAAATGAGCAAAGCTCTAGAAAAAAATGAAATCAGAAATAATTTCACAGATAACTACAGAGATGGTGACCACAATGAAAACTATGCTTAGTGACTCTAGAGCAGATACAGATTTTTTAAAAAAAGAGAGGAGCTTAGAAAAATGATAGAAATCATGAATATCCAACATAAGGAAAAAATGGAATCCATAAAAGAGATTCAAGCAGATACCCAAGAGATTAAAAATTCCATTGAAAGTATCTGTAGCAGAATAAACCAATGTGAGCACAGAGTCTCATATATAGAAGATAGGTTTGCAGTTAGCGATCATGAAAAGATTTCTTAAAAATAGCAATGGACCATGAGAAATCAATCCAGCAGCTGCTAGATGATGCAAAGAAGAATAGTATAAGATTGATTGGAGTCCATGAAAAAAGCAAGAGGTATCACAAATGATATGAAAAAACCTGTTCACAGATGTCATGGCAGAAAACTTCCCTGGGAGGGAAAAAAATTGGACATACAGATAAGTGAGGCATATGAAACTCTAATTAGCCATGATCAAAAAAATTACAAAAGGCATGTAATAGTCAAGATTCCAGAAATTCAGCACAAGAAAAGAACATTAAAAGCTGTTAGAGAGGAGATCCCACCACAGCCATGCTGGAACCCAGGAGGCTGCACAAAGAAGCCATTTGCCCGCCCTCTTAGTGAGCGCCTTCCTGGGGTGTCAGCCAGGAAGAGAATCAGAGAGCGCCCCCCACATCCTGCCACAGCCATGCTGGAACCCAGGAGGCTGCAAAAAGAAGCCATTCGCCCTCCCTCTTGGTGAGTGCCTTCCTCGGGTCAGTCAGGAGCAGGCCCATTAGTATTACCTGTGAGCCTACTGATGCGTGGGCTTGGAATCCAACATTCCTCCCCTCCCCGCCCGTTAGCAACTGGGGACAGAGGTCTGAGCATCTCTTGGCAGGATGATTGTATGCAATATAGCAAATGGGGGGGGGGCTCTATTTTCTCTTTGAGAGCAAGTGTTGTTTTCAATATTGATGCATTATGATTAATTGCTTTACTCTTTTCATTATTCTCTTTCGATTGATTTTATAATGTTCTGTTTTTGGTTTGATTTTGCTATACCTAATTACTAGACAACTACTATGAAGATAATGTGATATACCATGGTACCTATTACCGTTATTCTGGTAACCTGCTTTGAGGTTCTGTACCAAATCCTCTGCACAGTCTCAATTGCCTTTGTTATATCTTGTTCTGTTGTATTTCTACTACCTTCAAAATAAAATTAAAAAAATAATTATAGCTGACTTCTTAACACAAATCCTCAAATCAAGAAGAGCTTAGAGTGAAATATTTCAAGCCCTAAAAGAAAACAACCTCCAACACAGAATGATGTATCCTACAAAACTATCTATGAAAATTGATGGAGAAATAATATGTTTCCATGAAAAGAACATCTGAGGAAATTCATGAACCAAACAGGCACTCTAAAATGTTCTCAAGGACATTCTGGAAAGATAACAATAACCACAACTTCATGAACCCCAACAGAATGAATCCCCCAGGAAAGGCAAACAATTCAACAGAGTGGGGGGGCAACAACAGGAAAATAACATGACAAGGATAAGGCATTACGTATCAGTTATAGCCATCAATATCTATGGTCTCAACTCACAAATCAAAAGAAACAGACTGGCAGAATGGATCAAGAAGCAACATTCAACAATATGCTTCATACTAGAAATACATTAAATTCATAAATAAATTCATGGACTGAAAGTCACATGATGGAAAACAATAATCTATGCAATGAGAACTTGGAACAAAAAGTAGGGATAGCTATTCTGTTTGCAAACAAATTGGATTTCAAGCCAGGGCTGATTAAGGGAGACAAATAAAGTCACTATATCTTTGTAAAGGGAATAATCCAAGAAGAAAAGACAACAATGACAAATACATATGCCACAAATACCAGTGCACCCAACTATGTAAAACAAATATTAACAGACATGAAAAACTAAATAAGCACTAATATAATTATATTATGGGACCTCAATATTCCACTGTCTCAGACAGATCAACTAGACAAAAATCAACAATGAAATATTAGAACTGAACCAAACTTTTGAACAGATGGACTTAACAGATGTCTACAGAGTGTTCCACCTCACTCTATCAGAACACACATTCTTATCAGGAATACATAGGATGTTCTCCAAAATAGACCACATACTATCTCACAGAACATGCTTAAATAGATGCAAAGGAAATGAAATTACCTCAAGCATATTATCAGATCACAGTGCAATGAGATTGGAATTCAATGGCAAGAGAAACCACGAGAACTTCATAACACATTGAAACTTAATGACACCGTCCTGAACAACTAAATCAATTAGCACAGCTGGATATAAAGTCAACACTCAAAAATCAATAGCCTTCCTGTAAAGAAATAACAAACTTACTGAGAGAGAAATTAGGGAAACAACACCTTTCACAATAGCATCAAAACAACAAAATACTTAGGAATTAATCTAACAAAGACATAAACGACCTTTACATGGAAAACTACAGTATTCTGATACAGGAGATTGAAGGATAGCAGAAAATGGAAAGATATCCCTTGTTCTTAGGTAGGAAGAACCAATGTAGTGGAAATGGCTATACTTCTAAAGTTGTTATACAATTTTAATGCAATTTCAATCAAAATTCCAACCGCATATCTCACAGAATTAGAGGAAACAATCCTAAAATTCATTTGGAACCAGAGGAGATCTAGAATAGCCAAGGTAATTCTGGGCAACAAAGGCAAGACAGGGAGCATCACAATCTCAGACTTGTAATTGTACTACAAAGCTACTGTGATAAAAACAGTATGGTACTAGCCAAAAACAAACCTGAGGATCAATGGAACAGATGGGAAGATGCAGAAACAACTCCAAACATACTAAGTCACATTATCTTTGATAAGGGACCAAAGCATTTACTGGAAGAAATATAGCCTCTTTAATAAATGGTGCGGGCTCTCCACATGCCAAAGATTAAAATTAGACTCATATCTTTCACCATGTACTAAACTAAAATAAAAATGGATCGAAGGTCTAAATATTAAATCAGAAACATTAAATGTACTGGAAGATAAATAGGTAGACCTCTTGAAGACATGGGTGTACACGAAGTCTATTAACAAAACCCCAATCACACATGAACTATCACAAAGAATCAACAAGCAGGATGTCATCATACTAAAAAGTTTTTGCACAGCAAGAGAAATCACCAACAGAATAAAGAGACAGCCCACAGTGTGGGAAAAAATTTTGCCAGCTGTTCCTCAGACAAAGGATTACTATCTAGAATATATAAAGAACTCAAAAAAAATTAGATACCCCAAATTTAAAGGCCCAATCCAAAAATGGGCATCTGAAATGAATACACAATTCTCAGATGAAGAAATAGAAATGGCAAATAAATATATGAAAAAATGTTCAACATTATTGGTCCTTCATGAAATGCAAACTAAAACCGAGCAAGCTCAAATAAACTTGAGCAGACAAAATGGATTTCAAGCCAGGACTGACTAAAGAAGACAAAGAAAGTCATTACATCTTTGTAAAAGGAACAATCCAAGAGGAAGAATTATAAATACATTTGTAAAAACACTAGTGCACCCAACTATATAAAACAAATATTAACAGACATCTCAACCCTAACAGAATGGCTATTATCAAGAAATCAACCAATAACAACTGCTGGCAGGGCTGCAAGGAAAAAGAAATACTTCTTCACTGTTGTGGGAGTGTAGACTGGTGCAACCACTGTGGAAATCAGTATGGAGATTCCTCAAAAAAACTAAGAGTAGGGGCCAGGGATTTAGCTCAGCAGCACAAGTGCCTGCCTGGCAAGCACAAGGTTATGAGTTCAATTCCTGGTACCAAAAAAAAACAAAAAACTAGGAGTAGTGGTTCCATTCAATCTAGCTATTCACTTCTTGGTATCTTCCCAAAAGAATCAAACTGCCACAATATATGCACACTCATGTTTATAGTGGCATAGTTTCTAATAGCCAAATCTTGGAAACAGCCCAAATGGCCATCAGCCGGTGAATGGATAAAGATGTGGTTTTTTTATACAACGGAGCCATAAAAAGGATAAACTTGAGAATTTCTAGGTAAATGGATGACCTTGAGACTATATTTTATGCAAAACAAGTTGGACACACATGTTCAAATGTCCCAAGGTTTCTCTGGTATGAGAAACCGAAAGTGTAAATAACGACCAACATGCACAATAGATATTGTGAAATAGGAAGACAATATTCCAGTGGGAGGGAGTGGGAGGGGGGAGGGGGGAAAGGAAAGAAGTAAAAAGGGAAAAACTGAGAAAAGAAGGAAAAAATGGAAACAAAGCTTTTGTAAATAGGGAGGGGAGGAAAAATGAAGGAAAGGGAAGGAGTTTGGGATAAAAGGAAAGAAATTACAACATGTACAGGTGCAAATTCTCTATGATGGATGTGATCATTATACATACCTAAAATGTACCAATAAAATTGGATTGGAAAAGGAAAAAAAAAGAGTGGAGTGTGGATGCTCAGAAAATGAGGCACATTATGGTTTGGAACTGGAAATACATGTATTTTTTGGCAATGCAGATATGTGGAATTTAACCATCTATAGCAGTGTTGGTGACCTATGTATGCCCTATGTGCCAGGTACACAGAGCCCTTTTTGTAGGCACGAGAGCCAAAGTGCCCCACCATTGTCCCTGCAACGGAGAACTGAGGTTTAATTGCAGTGTAGTCGCTTTGCAATTAAATAAGTGGATTCGGGTTGCAGTTTGGTCTTTGGGGAGTCTCATAAGGGGTGCCTCAAAGCCTGTTGTGGATTAACTAAGGGTCAGTTTGTAACACCCAGCTGAACTGAATCAGCCTGGTGCTGGTGTGGAAGGCCCACCTGAGGATTGCTGCCAACAGCATAAAAGGAGACCTGGAGGGGAAGATAGGGTGCTGTTGATTCTCCTGGAGAAGGCGGTCACACCACTGGCTTTCCTGATATGAACTCAGTTGTTCTGATCATTGAAAGAGCTTGGGTCCTTGCTGTTGCTGAGCGTGGCTGCAGTTGTCTTTGGGGGAACTCTGGTGCTTACCTCGAGTGCTGCTTCTGGCTCCAGTGCAGATTTCTCAGCCTGGTGGCACAAATCCTTCATGCTGCGGGCACAGACTTTCTAGCTTCCACCACTGATCTTTGGGTCTTTCCAGTGTGGATCCGTGAAACAGAATTGCATGAGACATTGTCAAGGGCTCTAGGCCTCCAGTTGGACTTGTGGAGGACATTATCTCAATTCTAGGTCGTTAGCAGGACTCATGGAGCCAGGCCCTCAGCTGGATTCTTTGGGCCCCTAGGGTGTGAACAGATCTCTTGCATTCTTCTGCATTTGACTTTTTGGGTGAATACTATAAAATAATCCTATAAATTATGTGCCCTGCATTAAATCTATTTCCTTGCGAACCCTGACTACAACACCCAAGGTCTCTGAGGACATGTGAGGATGTGAACTTTCTGTCTAGCGCAAGTGCACAGTAGGATGCACTTATGTAACCATGACTTAGCACAGACAACTGCCCATGTGCTATATGTTAAGTCAGTTTACAAGAATATGAATACATGGTAACAACACATGGAAGGACTTGACTATAAAAATGCAGGGGCTCTCTCTGCTCTGCTGCTGTTATGCTGGAAAATAAAAAATTGTCAAAAGGGTTACCAAATTAGATGGCCCAGTCTTATTAGGTAGTTCCCAAATCCAACTTTTTTTAATGGTGGGGAGTGCACTCCAGGCAAGCACTCTACTACTGAACGGCACCCCCAACCCCCAGTTGAATCTTATCCCTGATTTCATTTTTCCACTTTCTTCTTCAGCACACATCTAAGCCCAAGAAAAATTTTGAAGATGTCTTTGAGATCCAAGGAAAGCCTTAATCAGGGCTTGTTTGTGCTGTCATCTGGGATCATTTCCTGTGGAAGAAAAGGACATGGGGAGAGACATGGCTCTTTGTCATGCTGAAAAGGTTATGCAGGTGCACGATTTGTTTTCAGCCCCTGCCTAATCACAGCATATCTAAAGAGACTATAGAATCCAGTTTTTTATGTTCACAGCAAGCTGCTAGCCTGGAACACTATGCATTACCAAGAAGAATGTGAAGCACCACAAAAAGTGAGAGCTGAGCTGTCAACTGTGAAAATCACTCCCCTCCATCAGTCACCGTCACCTTCCTCTAGTGAACTGCACTCCTCGTTTACATCTTGCTCCAGGCCAAGTGAGGCTCTGAGATGGAATGCAAGTGAAATGGCAGAAACCCAGCTTCTGCCTTCCTTGCAATCATCATTAAGATATTTGGACAGAAGCAGAAGCAGAGAAAAGGACCCCCAGGGAGAACAAAACGAAACAGAAAAGCATGCTGTTAAAAAAAACATTGCTATACACAAGTCAAGGAAGACCTTATAGGAACTCCAGATGCAGGTGAGAAGTCATTTGGGAATTTGAAAGAAATGTGTTCACTAAGAACTATTTGCTAAAATCCTTGATACCAGATCCAAACACATTTTCACTATATTAAATATACTTAGCTTATCTGTTCCTAACAAAACCTAACACTGCTTAGAAACCAAGTCTATATAATGTGGTTTCACTCTGTATCTTATCTACTCAGGGCTAAGACCTCCTGAGCTTATTGTATTAAATCAGGAAGTTGTTGTTGTTGTTTTTTTTTTTTTTGCAGTACCAGGGATTGAACTCATGACCTCGCACTTGCCAGGTAGGTGCTTATGCCACTGAGCTAAATCCCCAGCCCCATAAATCAGGAAGTTTTTACTCTACTTTTACCCAATAAGCCTGGGATTTCCTTAAGGTGGCAGTAAATTTAATACTTCACTTTCGTAAAATTCTGCTCAACTTTAAAAAATCATTATTATTTAATGTATCATGCATCAGTCTATAAATGTACACAGGAACTTTCATAGACTAAGCAATTAAAATGTGGCTAGGTACAGACACTCGTCCAGCCAGTTAATAGCAGAGCTGAGTCAGGAATTTATGTTTTCCACTTCCTTGTGTGGCTTCCTAGAAATATAATTCTATGCAGCCACATCCTGCATACAATTAAATTGGGTTTAATCAAACAGTGAAAACATGACCCTTCTTTAAAACTGACATTACTCTATCACCTAGCAAAAGCCCAGGATTTCTCCTCTGTTACCCTATCAGATAAGAACTTCATGTAATTTCCACTTTGGAAAGTGTTTCAGTGATACCCATTGGTATGTTATGGAACAAACTCTCATCCATCCTGAAAATAATGATTACTGCATCTTATCTCTAGAAGCATGTTATCTGTCACGGATATAAATTAAGTCCAAGTTACTCTTACTTCCAATAATATGTCCCTTGAGGGCATATTATCCAGGTAATGAAAAGGAAGAGACTCATTTAAGGTCTGGGCTGGAGCAGGGAATAGAGATAGAATGTGAATTTATTTCACATGTTTATCTTTTCTATCCTCAATCTTTTGCCAAATTGAAAAAGCCATCCCCCTCTTTAAAGAAGTCAGAGTTATCCAATCTTTTGTGTAAGTCAACTGAAAATATAAGCAAAAGTATCTGAGGACCAGGGATTTATCTTAGTGGTACAGCATCTGCCTGACAAGTTTGAGATTCAGAGTTTGATTTCCAGTACCACCCCCAAAAATAATATTTGACCAGCTATATAACTCAGTGGCACAGTGCCTTCCTGGCAAGTGCAAGGTCCAAAGTTCAATTCCAGTACTAAAAAAATAACAATTGGAATCATTTATTAGGCCGACATGATGGCACATGCCTATAATTCCAGCACTTGGGAGGTTGAGGCAGAAGAATCACTGTGAGTTTGAGGCCAGCCTGGGCTACTTAGTGAGTTCAAGGCCAGCCTGAACTGTATACTGAAACCCTGTCTCAAAAAGGAAAGAAAAAAAAGTATCTGCCAGATATACCTAAAACAATCAATGTTATAAAATAGTAATAAAGAAGGATAAACCGGGGATGTAACTTGAGAACATACTCATTGGTGAAATAAATAAGACATGTTTACATGTGTAAACATCATATTGTCTCATTAGTGTGAGGCACTGAAAAAAACAACATATGTATGTGAGTATATATGTGTAAATAGTTCAGATAGTTATACTACTAATTTCTCTGAGGTCACTGAAGAGAAAGATTTGTGCTGGTATTGTCTGGACAACTGAATGCAGATGTCTTGTGCTCTGGGTGAATGATTTGGGGTTAACAATGTACAATGTATGTACCATTGTTGCCCCCTGATTGATGTTTTGAAATTTAGTGTTTTTTTTATTTTTCTCCTTGAAGTGAAAAGGATTTGGACAAAAATAAAGCAAAATAGTAAACCAAGTGTCATGGAATACACCTGTAATCTCAGCACTTGTGAGGCTGAGGCAGGAGGATCACACCATGAGTTTGAGGCCACCCTGACCTACATAGTAAGTTTGAGGCCACTCCAAACTACATGGTAAGACTGTCTCAAAACAAAACAAAGATAGTGAATCACAATGTGTGGAGGGGAGCAGACATGATCATGCATATATAAAATCCCAGCACTCTGAGAATTTGAGGTAGGAGCATCACAAGATTGATGCCAGCCTAAACAACTTAGAGAGACACTGTCTCAAAAAATTTTTAAAAGGCTGATGATGTAGCTTAGTATGGAGACCCTGAGTTCAACCTCTAGTACCATTAAAAATTAAAAATAAAAATATAAAATTCAGCTGTAGGGGCCGGGATGTGGCACAGTGGTAGAGCTCTTGCCTAGCACATGAGACCCCGGGATTCAATCCTCAGCACTACAGAGGTGAAACCCAGCTTTAAAAACACAAATGCAAACATGTATCTCTGTTTGGAGTAGGCAAAATGAACTACAGTTTTCATATATATTCTGGGGGAGGTTTTGTTTTTTTTTAGTTTTTTGAGACAGAGTCTTGCTTTATGACTCACCCTGCCCTTGAACTCACTATAAAGCCCAAAGTGGCCTCGAAGTCATAGCAATCCTCCTGCCTCAGCCTCCCAAATTCTGGGATTGCAAGTGTGCACCACTGCGCCTCACAGGGTGATTATAATGCATGCATCAGTTTGGATCCCTCCAGAAATTCTTGGCTCTATAACCTGGTAATTTTTGGAAGGGATCCCAAAGTCCTATAGACAAATTTTCTGCCCAATACAATTTCCCCTACACAGTATCCCAGAGAAGGGGACATCCAATTTTCCTTGGATATCTCCAGGAACAAGGGAACTTGCCACGAAGAACAGCATCTCTGTCTCAGGTTCACTTTGTCTCTTTGAAACTTTCACCCCTGTTCAAGTTCTTTTCTGTATCTCCAAAGAGAAAGTCTGTTCACTCTTCCACATGATAGCACGTCCAATCACAGGATGGGATCAAGATGGGATTCCTGATTCTAGCAAGCCTAGGCTTCTTAGCTACCACAGCCCCCAGCTGTGCTGAGCCCTCCAGCCAGAACCAAGCTGGCCCAGCTGCCTCCCCTGTATCCTAGCAACCACCCAAAGGAGGAAGGGGTGGAGCCTCAGAAGACTACAGACTAGGCTAATGTCACTGCAGGTCAAGCCTGCAGCTCTACATTCTGGGAACTGGACAGGACATGTTATTTGCATCCTAAATTGTGAGAGTCCCTGATGTCACATGCATGCCCTTCACGCTGCCTGCCTCTCTCCCATTTACTTACCAGGCAAACTTTTCCTCATTCTTCACCAACCAGATCGTGTCACCTCTTCTAAATCTAAAGCTCTATGTGAGATTAGCCACTCCTTTCTTCATGCCCTCCTGAGCCTCCTACACATGCTCCTTTGTCAAAGCTCTTACCACAGTGATTGTCCAGGGGACTGGGAGCTGTTCAGAGATGGGAACCATGTGTTTCATATCTGATTTCCTAGCACCTAGCACTGCCCTTCCACAGTAGTGCTTTTGTGGTCTTCACAGTACTTTCAAAGCATGCACCTTCCAGCTGTGGCTAGGCTGTCAGAATGTTCTTTTTTCTACTCAGTCCAAATCTCTCCCTTGGGATAATTTTATTTGTAGTTGGTGCTGTCTGTCATAAGACAGAGCTCTCTAAGAGATAGACGCATGTCTTTTGCGCTTTTTTGGTCCTAGCTCCATTTATATAGAAACAAATGTAACTTCAGCTGCTGCAGCTGTTGCTGTCACCACTACCACAGCTGCTGCCAACCCCACCGTGACCATATGTCTTACTTTCAGGATACTCTGAAGGAAGTTTTTTTGGTGGTGGTTGTTGTTGGTGTTTTATTTTGTTTTTTACTTTTTGAGACAGGCTTTCACTCTGCAGGCTAGCCTTGAACTCACTTTGTAGCCCAGTCTGGCCTCAAACTCACAGCAATCTTCTTGTCTCAGCTTCCTAAGTACTGGGATTTCCGGGCATGTACTACTGTGCCTAGCCTTGAAGTGAGTATCTTGATAGTCACATTACATCATCTCTCTGGTGCTTTCTGTCCTGTGTGTTTCCAGGGAATCAGATAGTCCAGTTTGTTTAAAACCACATGATCTGCTGCACTCATACCACATTTTATGGTCTTTAATTTAATTTATCATCGGTATTAAGATATGGTTCTGCTTTCTGAAAAACAGGTCACCTCCTATATTCATTATTTGGCAATCAGCCTTCTCCTAGTTGACAACAGCTAGAACATTAAACATCTCTTTCCTAGATATGAATAATATTTCCTCCAGGACTATGAATCAAAATCCTTAATAATGTTCATAGACTTCAACTCAGTAAATTTCACTTCTTGAAGTTTACCGTAAGAAAATGACCACAGATATGCAAGGGGAGTTTGCAACAGCACTATTTGTGTAAAATGGGGGTGCGCTCCCTGAAGAATTTGGATGAAAGTTCTCCCAAGCAGATTTGAGGGACACAGCCATAGAAAACCAGCACTCCTGAGCCCAAGGCTGTAGTGAAGTGGGAAACAGAGATCTGTCCAGTGCTCAGAGGGACAAGGCGCAGCGTGCCCTGAGGGGCTGAGGGAGGCCAGACACTGGGCCAGCTTATTACCACCTCTCTTTGAGGGATCACTTTTTCTCAAGAGGGCAAGTCCTTTAATTCCATGGTCTCCCACCCATCCCCATGAACTACTTGGAAAATTGCCTGGTTCAATAGCATCTTGCAGGATAAAGCCAAGAAGCTTTATCTTGAGGGTAACTCATCCCTCTCAATCTAATGTGTCCACACTTCTCCACTGTAAGTCACCCCTCAGCTCCCCAACTCCTTTCCTCTGCTCCCGAAAGAGGTGGAGGCATCATTTCCTAATATTTTTCTTGGGAGTATCTCTCTGCTTCCTCTTTCCAGATTGGAGCTTCAATAATCATAGACAACACTTTTACCAACTGCCCTATAGCAATAAATTTGTGCAGCATATCATATTATTTATTAGGTTCTTTTGGTTGAAAAACAAATTCAAATGAATTTCAAATGAAGCAGGAAAAAGAAGGGAGGGGGAAGCAGGGAGGAAGAGAGGAAGGAAGGAAGGGAAAGGACGGGAAGTAGAAGTCTAGGAATAAATGGCTTCGGGTACAGCAGAATACAGATGTCCAAAAGATATCATTAACCCTCCTTACTCATGTAATAGTAAGGATGGTCACTTGCCACTTTAAACCTCTGTCACTCGTTTTCCTACCTAATAATTCTATCAGTGGTGATTCGGAGGTGGAGGGTAGAATTGCCCGCCAGAGGTGTCCATCATTTTGCTGGCTTCAGAAAATGTCTCAGAGAAGACTGAGTGGCCTGGTTTGGTAATATGACTAACCTAATCAGTATCCCCAAAAGATCCTAAGTGCAAACTCGGTGCTAAGGAGTGAAGTAGGCCTTATCTAAACTTCCTAGACTAAAAATAGGAAGGAAGGAAAAAAGGAGAGGGAGGGAGGAAGGAGGAAAGAAGGAAGGAAAAGAGAGAGGGAGGAAGGAACTGACTGAAGAAAGATGGCTCCCCTAAAGAAATGCTAACCAGAAATGTAGGTTCTTGACATTTGGCCCTGTTCTTATACCTAGTCATAAGTCAACTTCCACAGGCCTGCAGTTCTAAAGTCACCAGGCAGCCCACGATTCCAAAACCATCCATCTGCTTCACAGTTGCGTCTGACCTTATTACAGCAAATACAATAGTAAGGGTGGCTACATAGTGAGGGTCCTAAAATTTGCCCTTATATCTGGTTTCACCCTGCGTGAAGCCCACTCCCTTTACCTGTGCTAAGGCAGACATCACGGTGGCAGGCCCAAGAAAGAAATGGGGTCTCTGGGATCTAACAGGCATGGTTGCTACATATGGTTGTGCGATTCGTGTTGTGTGCAAGCTTAGCTTGTCAACCCAGGTATTGTGAGCCTGTATCTACCTTCAGGTAATGATCACAGTCTCCCTGTGGGCTGACAGCCACTCTGCCTTCAGCTCAGGTTCAGATAAGAGGTGATTTTCTCAAGGCAAGGAGTTCAAAGCCTAGGATTTATCCCTGGGCAACAAGGTGGGATAACAGAATTATGGCTTCCAGACTGCTATTGCTGCATCATGATGTGGGTGGTGCAGGTGTCAAGACAGTGGGCCTGCAGTTCTGTGCTCCTGCAGCCTGGCAAACAGTTTGCAGTCCTCACCAACTGCCAATATTGCCAAGCCTGAAGGGATGCTTTTCTGTGAGTTGACACAAGAGGCCAAAGGGAGCAGCAGTCTCCAACCTGGATGTCCCTTTGTCTTGTTTCTTTAAACTGTTTTCTGCTGCTTTGGAAGTGTGCCAAGGAACTTTTGGCAGGACCTAGTGGTGACAATAGCCACACTCAAACCTCAGACTCGCCCAAACTCTGAGTAAGCCAAGTTTTCTAGTGGAGGTACAGGCACAGATCAAGAAGATCATGTGTTGGCCTCACTGAGCCTTCTGTTCAGGCTTGAGTGGCCCAGGACACTGAGTGGAATTCAATGATCTGGGTCTCCTTGGAGGCAGCAGGAGTGACCCTGAGTGTCTGTGCTGCTATTGTCACTGTTGAACACAGACTTTTATTATGTTCTGAGCACTGTTCCCAGTGACTCACATGCATTATCTAATCTAAACTGTACAACAGATCCGTATCGATGTCCTCTTTTTTACAGAAAAGAAACAGGTAAACAATTTGCCCCTGATTATAAAACTACCAGCTAACTCATTCTCTGAGTCTCTCTTTTGATACGGGGTAGTTATATGAGGGGATCCCTGGGCCCATATCCTGAGATGTGCCTCTCTCATAGCCTCTGGCTGTGGGATGACCCTGTGCAGAACTGGTGAAGGGACCTAGAACCTTCAGCATAGTTCATCTCTGGGCTTCCAAAGGAAGAAGAGCATAGATACCAGCTCTAGGACTTCATTCATCCGTGGGGTCTCATAGCAACTCTCACCTGGGCAGCACCCCAAGTCTCCCACCCAGCTATGGTTTTCTCAGCCATGGGAATTAAAAGATTGGTTCAGGTTGGACATGTTGACACATGCCAGGAATCCCAGAACTCAGGAGGCTGAGGCAGGAGCTCTGCTACAAATTTGAGGCTAGTCTGGGTTACATAGTGAGTTTAAGGCCAGCCTGAACTACATAGTGAAAACCTGTCTCAAAAAAAGTTTGATTCATATTAACTCCAAGGCTCTGTATGTCCCCAGGTAGGACTGTTACTTTCAGGTTCTGCAGAAAATTTTAGTTTTGGAAGATACAAAGCAAAATCTCACCTTTCCAGCACAAACTCTTCAGCTTTCCAATGCAGATCTTTTAGACTCACATTGTTTGGCTCTGCATTGAGCTCCAGGCCTTCGAGCTTCAGTTGGATCCTCTGGGTCTCCAGAATATAGATAGTTCTTTTACATTCATTCATTCTTATCTCCGCAGGCAGAGATAACCTATTTTGTAAATCCAGATTTTTTTTTTATATTAAATCTGTTCCTCACCAGCCATGGTAGCACATGCCTAAAATGCCAGCACTTGGGAGGCTGAGGTAGGAGGATTGCTATGAGTTTGAAGCCTGCCTGAAGTGCATAGTGAAAACCTGTCTCAAAAAGGAGGAGGTACCTAGGGATTTTTATCTGGGTCACAGTGAGGAGCCATCCAGGCAGTCAGAAGCCTCGGAAACCATGATTCAAGGAGGTCTGCCTACTTCTCGAGCTGGCAACAGACCTTGGCATCATCTATGTAACACTGGTTTTATAGGTATGCAAAATCCAATAGTTATGGGGTTGTGGAGGCATCCACCTAGATTTTAAAAGACTAGGCAGTGTGTCCCTGAGAGGGAGGTGCATGAAGCTGTACAAGTGAAGTCAAAAGTGCAGTGAAAACCTCAGGAAGTTGGAGAAGCCAGGAACATGGAATTTCTCAGGAAAGCTGCAAGGAGTGAACAAAGCCAACTCAACAGAGAAGCCAAGAAGGCTACAACCCTGGTAATGTCCTGGGTGTGGGAATACCCAAGTTGGAGTTCATATGTCACTACGATTTGCCCTGGGTGTGGAATAGAGCTACAGGATATAATATTTGCCCTGCTGGTTTCAGTCTTGCTTTGGTCCCATTGGTTTCTAGCTCCCTTTTTCTCCCTTTTGGAATGAAGATGTTTACCTTGTGCCATTATATGTCAACAGGGTTTAACCTTCTTTTTGATTCTTTTTCACAGGGGCCCTCAGCTCAGAATTTGCCTTTAATCTGAGAGAAGATTTTGAACTTAGACTTTTCAGCAATGCTGAAACTGTTAGGACTTTGGCAATTCTTACAGATCAATCAAGTGCATCTTGCATGAAGAAATGTGCAAAGACTTTTGGGGGTCAAGGGTGGAATGTTGTGGTTTAGATCTAAAATGTCCCCCAGGAATAGGGATATGGTTCAGTGGCATAGTGCCTGCCTGGCAAGCATGAGGTCATGAGTTCAATTCCCAAATATGAATAAAATAATTTTTAAAATGAATAAAATATTTAAAAAATAAAATGTTCCACAAAGCTTCTTGCTGTCCTATAAGGGTTTTAGAAGGTGACTAAACCACAGAAGTGGTATAGCTGACTTGCTGTTAGGAGGCTGGATCTGGTTGGGAGTGACAGGTCACTGGGGCATGGCCTCGAATAGTTTATCTTTCTTCCTAGCTCCTCTCTTGATTTCTCTGCTTCTTGTCCCTCATGCAGTGAGCAACTCTCCTGTGCCACACCATCCACCTTGGAGCCAACAGACTATGGACTGAAACATTTATAAACTATGAGCCAAAAATATAAAATAAACTGTGAGACAAAATACAATTATCTTCCTTTAGTTGCAGGTGTCAGGCATTGTGTCTCAGTGACTGAGACAGAAAAAGACAGAAAGACAGGGAGGGAGAGGGGAGAGAGGGAAAAGTAAGGGAGAGAGACAGAGACAGAGACTCCCTAACCATTTTTATCTTTGCACAGCTTTTCTCCAAACACCAGCACCAAATACCAACTCCCTCCCTGTATGAGCCCCAATCAATACACATTCTCATGCGCCCCACTGTTTTACCTCCTATCACAAGGGGGAATTTATAGGCATTTGCTGATAATCAATAGCTTTTCAAAGAGTTTCTGTAAATCCCTGAATTCAAACAATTAAATCTATTTTAATCAGCTCTCCAGAACACAGCCCAAATTCCATTTATGGAGAAAGAAAAGGTTATTCTATTGGAAGGCTTACTTTTCAGTCTTTCCTTTTGAACTCTGGGTAGTTAATAATCA
Source organism: Hydrochoerus hydrochaeris (assembly GCA_004027455.1). Lineage (NCBI taxonomy): Eukaryota > Metazoa > Chordata > Mammalia > Rodentia > Hydrochaeridae > Hydrochoerus > Hydrochoerus hydrochaeris. The sequence goes on from PVLA01005617.1 coordinate 63,476, forward strand.
ATAAGAGCAGAGTTCTCTATACATCTTCACTGCTCAGGCAGAACAAATCCAGGAGAAAGCCAGTGGGCAATACTTGGCACTGTGTGACTGCTGCCCACTCTACCACCAGACATGGAGGACAGGAGGAGGCCACATCGAACCCACATACTGCCTGTGGACCATGCCTACATCTTTTAAAGACTGAATTTAAGATTGTACAGCCCAGAGCTAAATTCGAATTTAACCCAGGTCTCACGCAAAAATAGTCTTTACTTTATTAAAATCATATGCTATTCATATGTCTGTCTAACTAGAAACCGAAGACAATCAATTAGAAATCTATTGGAGCCACAAAGAGTTCAGTAAGTTGACTTGTTTTGTTTTGTTGTTTTTTAATGCAAGGTCTGACCATGTTTTTCAAGCTGTCCTTGAATTCACTATGTAGCTCAGGCTGGCCTTGAACTCAAGGCAATCCTCCTGCCTCAGCCTCCCAAGTTCTGGGATTACATGCATTCACCACAACATCTGGCTCTCTCTCTCTCTCTCTCTCTCTTGCTTTAACGATATTAAATAATAAAAATAATAATTTGGGGCAGAAAGAGTTCTCTTAGCAAAACCTTTTAAGTATTTATGTTTTATTTATCGCAATTATGAAATTTCTTTTATTTTCCTTATTTATTTTAAAGAGAATAAAACAAAACAAAACAAATCAGAACAATGCAAGCAACACAGCACTTCACAACAAGATAACAGGACATCAACAGTGGCGACCATGTCTCTTGTTTTCTTCAAAATAGTTGACCATACCTTCATACACAATATCAAACATAACAAAATAGTATAAAACCATTCAGAAGAATGAAAGCATTACAGGACTTCAAAACCAGATAACAGGAAATGAAAAATGGTTGCTATATCTCATTTTCCTCAGAAGAGTTGTCCATACTATCATATATAATAAAATCAAATAAAATATAACAGGATAGAACCAATTAAAACAGAAGAACAAAAGCATGATAGGACTTCAAAACAAGATGATAGGAAATCAGCAATGGCTACCACAATGTCTCATTTTCTTCAAAATAGCTGTTCATACCATCACACATAATAAAATCAAACAAAACAGAATAAAACCAAACAAATGAATAAAAGCATTATAAGACTTCTAAGCAATATAATAGGAAACCATGATTACCTTAATGTATCCCATTATATTCAAAATAGCTGTTCCCAATATCAGGCAGAGTAAAATCTAACAAAACAAGACAGAACAAAGCCAAACCTAACAAAATTGTGAAAACAATGCAAGTGTTCAAAACAAGACAATAAGAAATTAACAGTAGTTACCACCTTTCCCTCCCAGGTGTTTCCTCCCCTTCGCTCTTACATTAACTACTTTGCTTTTGGATCCCATTAACTCCTGTTTTTTATGCTAGAGTATGAGTTCAAACCCTTTCTCTCATGAACATGATCTGCAGTTGCATCCATTTACCTACAGGAGTCTTGAGATTATTTTACCTTATAGCTGGGTAGCTTTCCACTGCATGAAAATACCATATCTTTCAAGTCCATTCTGTGGTTGATGGACAAGTTACTCTTGCCTGTTTTTTTTTTTTTTCTGGTTTCCTGTCACATGGAGCAATTGTTTTCTTTCCTTTGATTTTCAGTCTATGAATTTCCTTTCCAGTTAAATGTGTTTCTTGTACGCAGTATATTAATGGATCTTGTTTCTTGATCCACTCTCCCTGTGTTTCTTTTTATTGCTGAACTGAGGCCATCTACATTAATGGTTACAACCAGCATACATTGGTTTGTCTCTGCCCTGCTATCCTCCTGTTTGTTGACCCTCCACTTTTCCCCTTCATTCATTTGCCTGTCTTGTTTGGCAGTCTTCCTCTGCTGCTGTTCCTGGAACCATGGTCATCTTTATCTCTCTCTAGAATATTCTTTAGCACTCTCTGTAGGGTTAGTTTGGTGGTCATGAATTTCTTCAGTTGTTTTCTTATCATGGAAGTATCTTGCTTTTCCATCAATTTTGAAAGATAATTTTTCAGGGTAGATCAGTCTGAGTTGGAAGTTGTTTTCTTTCAGAGTTTGAAACACTTCACTCCAATCTCTTCTTGACTTGATGGTTTGTGTTGATAAGTCTGTTGTGATTCTGACTGGTTTTCCTTTATAGGTGATCTGTCTCTTTTCTCTAACAGTTTTTGTTTTGTTTTGTTTTTTGTTTTTTGTCTTTTTGAGACATGGTCTTTATACAGTTCAGGCTGGCCCTGAGCTCACTTTGTGGCCCAGGCTGGTCTCAAACTCGTAACAATCCTCCTGCCTCAGCCTCCCTAGTGCTGGGATTACAGGCGTGAGCCACCATGCCCGGCTTCTCTAACAGTTTTTAATAGTCTGTTCTTGTGCTGAATTTCTGGTATCTTGATTATTATATGTCTTGGCATAGATGTACTTTAGTTATGGCTATTTGCACTTCTATATGCCTCACTTATCTGCTAGCCAGTTCCATGTCCCATGTTTGGGAAGTTTTCTTCTATTACTTCTGTAAATATCCTTTTAATTTCATTTGTGTTGACCTCTCCTTCTTCACCAACACCTATCACTCTTAAGTTATGCTTCTTTGGGTCATCTTTCTTCCATTGAGTTGTTATTTCCTGATTCTGTATTATTTTTAAAAGATCTTTCCTTTCATGATCACTAGCTGCAATCCTATCTTCAAGGTTTGAAAGTCTATCTTCAGTCTCTTTCAAGTGGTTGTGCCAGCTTTCAATTGAATATTTAATTTCCTGGATCTCTCTTTGAATCTGTTTCATACATTGTAATTTCTTTCTATATTCATTCAAGGTTTCTATCATTTTCCTATGCTCCTCTTTTTTTGCTCATGTCTTCTTTAGACATGCTGAGCAATTCTTTCAGTATGTTTGTGATTTCTTCTTTTACCTGAGACATTTTTTTCTAATTTGATTGCTTTTACAATCTCATGAAGTTGTTTCCTTATTTCAGTTGCTATCCTCTCAAAGATTTCAGGTGTGACTTCCATTTTCTTCCATGACTGTATCTCCTAGACTTGTTCCATGTGGGTTGGAGGTCTGAGATTGCTTTTTGCTCCTTTATCTTGATATTCTCTTGAGTTCCTCCCAACAAGCTGGTTGTGGGGCCCCAAGACCTTCCCACGTTGGCTTCCCCTATGCAGTGTAGGGGAATGGGACAGGCACCTGGGTTCCTCTATCCCCATATTTACTGGTAGTTAGCAGGATGTGGAGCAGGCTTCTCCAGAACTGTGCAGCTATACTGGGACTTCCCTGATGATCAGAGGTACACGGAGGTAGGGCTGCTTCTCTCAGCCTGTGTGTCTACACTAGGATTGCAGACACATAGGGGTGTGTTCATCTGTTAGTGGGTCATGGCTGCCTAAGAGAACCAAGGGCCTCAAATGGTGGCCTACAGATGCACAGGGCTTACCTGGCTACATGTCCCTGCTCCTACTGGCTGCCTGTAGCAAGGAGCCTTCTGGTGGCAGCTCCCTGCAGGTGGAGGCAGATCTGCTGGTTCTCTCTGCCTGCATTGTACGCCCATAGCAAAGGGTCTTCTGGTGGCAGCACCTGGCAGGCAGAAGCAGATCTGTCTGGCTCTCCTGAAATTTCTTTTTTGCAAAAAATACACACATACCTTGGGCATCTTTATTACTTTTAAGGAGATGATCTTATGTGATTTAAATAGAGAATTCCAATCCCCCATGTTTTCTTTTTCTTTTCTTTTCTTTTTCTTTTTCTTTTTTTTTTTTTTTGACAGGGTCTCTCTATGCAGTTCAGGCAAGCCTTGAGCTCACTTTGTAGCCCAGGCTGGTCTCGAACTCGCAACAATCCTCCTACCTCAGCCTCCTGAGTGCTGGGATTATAGGCATGAGCCACAAACTCTTTCTGGCCTCCCCCATGTTTTCTAAGAGTATAAAATAATATTAGTATTAAATTAATATTAATATAGTATTAAAGCCTCAGTTATAAAATAAAAATTAACCAATATTCTCCTGAAATAGGTAATATTTACAGCAACCATTTTTTTTTTAATTCCAAGGAATTACTTTAAGAATTGTGCAGGTTGGTACTGGCCTATAATCCCAGCACTCAGGAGGCTGAGGCAGGAGGATCACTATAATTCAAGACCAGCCAAAACTACATAGTAAGTTCAAGAACTGGCTGAACTCCACAGCAAAACTCTTGTCTAAAAAGAAAAAAAGTGCAGGTTGGGGGAATGAATATTAGAACATTTTCCTGAGCTCATAAAAGAGACTTGAATAAAAGTAAAGACTTGAAGAAAGTAATAGCTAAGAACTCAGACTTTGTGATCATAAGGACCCACTGGGTTTATAAAATACTCATGTATAAAAATGTGAATGGGGCACACTCAGCTAGGATGATGGTATGTGCCTGTAATCTCAGCTACTTGGGAGGATGAGGCAGGGTGGTCATAAGTTCAAAGCCAGTCTGGGCCAACTTAAGATCTATTTCAAAATAAAAGTTAAGTGTAGCTTAGTGGCAAAATCTTTGTCTAGTATACACAAAGCCCTGGATTTGATCTCTAGTATCATTTTTTTAAAAGGAGGATACTCAATGACACACCTTCCAGTAGAAAGCAACACAGAAGTTCCTGGTTCTAGCCAGAGAAGGGGTCTTGTTACCCATGATGCTGTTTTACAGGGCTCCACGAAGAATAAAGATCGGCATTTCCTGAAGCAGTTAAGACAGGAATCCAGATGGTTTGGGCCCAAACTTGTGAGAAGCTCCATTGTCTAACACAATATCCACTCTCATGCATAGACACTGTATTAATTTTCTAGAAAAGCTGAACCAGCAGGTGGAGGAGAGATAATTTTAAGGACTTAGCCCATGGACTTGTGGGGACTCAAAAGTCCAAAATCTGTAAGGCAGGCAAGCAGGCTAGAACTCAGGTAATTGTTGATGTTACAGTTTGGAGTCCAAAATCTTTAAGACAGACCAACCAGTTGGACCAACCCAGTAGCCAGGGTTTCTACATTGTAGCCTTGAGACAGAACTGAATCTTCTTCCAGGAAACCTCAGTATTTGACCTTAAGGCCTTGAACTAATTGAATAAGGGGCACCTACTTTATGATCGTAATCTGTTTCACTTAAACTCAGTTGATTATAACTTGTTAATCACTTTTTTATTTTTTAGTACCAGGGATCAAATTCATGACCTTGCATTTGCCAGGCAAGGGCTTGTGCTTCTGAGCTAAATCCCCAGCTTGTTAATCACTTTTATAGATACCTTCTTAGCAAAATCTAATATTTCACCAAACAACTGGGCAGCATAGTCCAGCCAAGGTGACACACAGAATTATCATGACAGCCAATCCACAGTCTCAAAGGGCTGCCTAAATCCACCTCCCACACATTTTCCCCTCAACTTCCTACTGAGTTCCAGGACATTAGTAGGCTAAGCATGCACACTATCCCTGAGATACATCCTCAGTCCACTATTCCTTTTTAAGTGTTTGATTTCTGTTCATCATAGATTTTTTGGCAGTAATTTTTATTTTAAAATATTGTATCAGCCAGGTATAGTGGTGCATACTCATAATTCCAACACTCTAGGAAGTTGAGGCAGAATGATCACAAGTCTGAGCCCAGTCTGGGTACCCGGGCGCAATTTAGTGAGACCCTGTCTCAAAATAAAAATTAAAAAATAGCAAAATCTGGGAATATAGCTCAGAGCAAAGGCCCAATACTGCAAACAAAGCCAGCACTGCAAATGTAACTAAAATCACATTAAAGTATTAAGTATCTGAATCATTATTTTGACATCTCTTTACATTTTGCATACATGGCAAAAAATTTCATTTGCTTCATCAGCCCTAGCCCAGTCATAACCCTTTTTACATTTATCAGCCTCCCCCTTCCCACCCCAGCGGCTTACCTGTGGTCATATCCTGCTAATGCACTGAGGACTTTAACTGAAGGAAGGAATGAAGAAAGCAGAGAAGGAAAACAGCTAATGACAATGGTTAACATTCTCATACTTAGTATTTATTGTGTTCCAGGTACTGGGTTAAGCACTTTACTTCTTTCATAAGCCAATAACAGTAATAATAATGTCCAGATTTTACAGATGAACAAATTGAGATGCACAGAGGTGAGTATATTGTAATGCATGAGTGACTAGCAGAACTGGAAGCAGCTCTTTCTGGATTCCTAAAATATCTTTTTCTCACTGTTTCCCTTCTGGGCACTGGAATAAACTGAGAAGGAGGAAGCATGAATACAGGAAGAAGTAAGAGAGACAGAATTTAGAAGACCGGAACCATCATACTTTCACATCCAGTTATCTCATTTGAGCTTTGCAACTATTTGAAGAGTGGGGTAATGATGGGTGGGGTGTCCCAGGTGGCCTCCCTCCTTTCCACCCTGGCAAGTTGGTGGCACCCTTTGCAAACATTCTGGATAAGTGAGGTCAGCACTTCTCCCCAAGGGCGGGTCTCCCTGCTTCTGCCCCAGGGATTGATTGGGGAAGGCAAAGATTTGATAAGGGCCAGAGCTGACGTCACCAGCCTCTCAGATACCCTTGTCTAGCTGGCTTCACCTGATCTGCTCCTCACCCTTCCTGTCTGATTGTGGAAAAAACCCCTGAAGCACACTGAGGCACAAAATGAAATTCAGAACACCCAAAACCAGAATGTAAAATGGCTAAGAAATAAAAATAAGACTGTGAGGGAAAAAAATGAAATTCACAAAACATGCTGAGAAGGGGTCATCTTAGGTCTTTGCATCTAGGGTAATTCATGCATGTCCTGCTCAGTGATAAAATGAGTTCTAGTCATGACTGCAGAGATGATTTCTGAAGAGACTGCAGCTCCAGGGAGGAAGGAAATGTAGTTTTCATTCTACATTTCATTCTTTAATTTGCACAACTAGGGATCCAACCCTGGTGCGCTGAGCTACAGTTTCACACATTCCCCAGCATTTTTTCATTTTAATTTTGAGACAGGGTCTCATTAAGTTGCCCAGAATGACCTTGAACTTGTGATCTCTCTGCCTTGGCTTCCACATAGCTGGGATTAGAGTGTGTTTCACTGCACCTGACTTCTTTTTTTTTTTTTTAACTGAGGATCGAACTCATGACCTCCTGTTTGCTAAGCAGGCACTTACACCGCTGAGCTAAACCCCTGGCCCTGCACCTGACTTCTTAAAAATTTTTAACCATGTCTATATACACCCAGCATGGTGGCTCCTGCCTGTAATCCCAGCATTCAGGGGGCTGAGGCAGGAAGATTCCTGTGAGTTTGAGGTCAGCCTGGGTTATGTAGTTGGTTCAAATCCAACTTGAACTGCATAGTGAGACCTCGTCTCAAAAGACAAAAAATAAAATAGAATGCATATATTAGTTTTTCATTTAAAGAACACCCCCCCACATATACCTCATGGATTAAACCCAGGGCTTTGCACATGCTAGAAAATCACTCTATACAGAGTTACACACCATTATTTAAAGTAGCCTTCCAGGAATGGAAGCCAAAGAACCAGTCACTAGTATGTGGTGGCTTCTGTCCAAACCTTCCTCTAGCAGAGTGGAGAGAGCCTAACCCATCCTTCCTGCTAGGAAAGAACAGCTTAGTTAGCTCACGACACATAAGGGGTGCCTATCCAGTGCCTTCCATTTAGACAGCTCATCATTCTGAGGACTCAAAATCCTCAGTGCTCGCCTCAGCAGCACATGTAAAACCAGCCTAAGATAAATGGGCTGAGTGCTTGGCTCCTGGAGTGTTAAGCACATGGCTTAAACTCATGCCAGTTCTTGAGAGGCTGTACACCATCCCTTGGGAGCTCCAGCTGGGGTCAGTGGCCACTAGCAAACCTTGGGAAAGAACTGAGGCCACTCACCTCCAGTCAGGTAGGACCCTGACTAAGGATCACATATCTGAGCATCTAGCTCCCAAGAAGAGAGAAATGAGGGGCAGCATCCCATGAATTTCAGCAGGAAATGCCCTTGTCCTGGGAAAGAGAACTATTGAGAAAGGCAAGAATGGCTGCCCCTGGAGCAGGGAGTTAGAATGATCCAACATGTCTTTAGTAAATGGGCTAAAGACAACCGAGGAAGCTCAGTAGAAAATGTCTCTTCAGGAGTTTAAACCTCCTCCTAGTCTCTAGTGTGAAAGGAAGGGAAGCAGATTCCTCTGCTGCTTAAAACTGGGGAAATAGGTGACCATGCCAAGAGCGAGTGGCACCTCCCTTTCCACCCCGGTGGGAATGTTGTCTTTCTCTGTCCCCCTCATCTACAGTAGCTGGGAAAACTTTTCTTCCAACACTCTTGCTGGCTTTCTCTCCAGACTCCATCGCAGAACGCCTTCCCTGGCCTTCTTAGGAATAGCTCAGTTCTACCATGAGGTCCCATATTAGAAAATATTGTTCCTTTTCATTCAACTGTTAATCCTCAGGTAGCTCCCCTAGTCCTTCCCAGTCACTTCTTCAAGACTAAGAACCAGCAATGTTACATCACAAAATGACAATTACCTAGATTGTCATTCCAGCATCACCACTACTTGTTCAATGATTCTCAAAGTTGAAAATGCACCAGAATCACCCGGAAGACTTTATTTTTGCAGCACTGGAGGATTGAACCCAAGGCCTTTGCACTGAGCTAAATCCCCAGCCACGTGTATATATAATCTGGGTGTGGTGACACATAGCTAATCCCAGGACCCTAGGGGCTGAGGCAGGAGGACTGCCCTAAATTCAACACCAGTCTGGGGCTACATATAGGGAGATGGTGTCTTTAAAAAAAATTTTTTTCCCCCTTAAATGGTACAGGCTGGGCTCAGATTTGTGATCCTCCTGCCTCAGCATCCCAGAGTGATGAAATTACAGTTCTGCTCCACCACACTCTGCTCACTAGAAAGATTTTTAAAACTCAAATTGCTAGGCTACTTCCCCAGTTTCAGGTTATCACTGTACATCTGCTGTGGGGCCTTGAACCTCACATTTCTGCAGCACGCCCTGCTGCTGCTCATAGTGCTGGTCCAGGAAATCACACTGTGAGAAACACTCAAGCTGTGGGGTCAGCACCTCCTGCGGACATTCCGAGTAACGGTAAGGACCTGGTGAAGCTGATGTTTCAACCTGGCGCTTGGCACTACGGCACGCGCGGTTAAAACCAGCTCGTGTTGGATGGGGGAAGGGCGTCGTTCGCCCAAGCCCTGCCTGCAAATGAAATCAAACCCGGGACGAGCCCCGGGCCTCGCCCGCCGGCCGCTCCGGTCAACCAGACGGAGTCTCGCGGCTCAGGGAGCTCCCGCCACGCTGTCCACCAGGCTGCGCGCGGTACACGCGCCTCCCGGCCCGCGCCTCCCGCCGCGCTGCTACTCTGTGGCCCTTGGGGCGCTCAGGACCCTCCGATCTGTTTCAGCGCTAAAATCCGGCGCCCCGGGGTGGACCGAGGTCGGGGGGAGCCGGAGGCTGCCCGCCTGCCGTGGCCCCCGGGTACCGCCCGCGCGGCTGGGAGCACCTGGCCCGGGGCACTCGGCCGGCGAGGCGTGGAACCCGCCCCGCCCCGCCCCGCCCCGCCCCGGCCCTCGCCCTCCCGGCCGCCGGGTCGGGAGCTCCGCCAGAGGGCGGCGGCGGCGCGGCCTCGGAGGTCCAGGTAAGCGCCGGAGCCGCGACCCCTGGCCTAGGGTCCCGGAGTTCTCCGGCTCCTCGGGACTGCCCTCCGGTCGGGCTCGCTCCTGCCCAGTCCTCGCTCCTCATCGCCCTCCGCCAGCCTCCTCTTCCTCCTCTCCTCCTCCTCCTCCCCTGCCACCCCCACAGTAAAACGAAGGGGCCGGGCCGGACCGGTGTCTCCTTTCTTCGCCCGTCGCGGCGCTGTGGCCTGTAGCGCCTCCCTCGGTAGGACCCCTTCATTTTGGCGCTCAAGGAGCTAAGGGATGAGCCGGGAGCCCACACCTTGGAACCTGGAGGGAGGGAGACGCGCCGTAGCACCCCCTTCAGGGCTCTCCGCGCTCTTTACCAAGTCTCCACATCGCTTCCACTCGCGTCTCCCCAGTTTGGGCCGCCCCATGTGTTCTGTGCACAAAGTCAGAGAAGTTCCTCCAGCCCGTGCCACTTCTGACCTAAGCAGATGGAACAATCCAGGAGAAACCTCGGGGGTGGGGGGGTTCCGTAGGGCCCAGCCTGGTTGACCAGTCCCGGGTGGGCCTGTTGGGGGGAGGGAGGCGGTTGTGTGGTATTGCGTGGGAGGGGGTCTAATGGGTGTATGTGACTGTGACTGTCATTAACTTCCTGGTTTTTTTGTCATTTGTTCCAAGCCTCACTCTGACTGAAAGGAGAAACAGCTTGTTTTTTGCCCTCGGGGCCAGTCATCCTAGAACCAGACTTCTGCGGTGAGTGGGACCCGGCCCTCCTGCTCGTGTGCAGGGTAGAGGTAATCAGTTGGCCAGCAAACCTTACAACAGACCCGGCTAAATTGCTGCAGTAACCAGCTGTAGCTTACCCTGGGATCACACATGCAATTTATGGGTACTAGAGGAGGTTAATAACTCTGGACACAGCAGAAAACCTCGAGGGGTTATGTGTGCCCTATACAGGCCCTGTTCTTCCCTGCTGAGGGATGAAGGGCATCCTTGCCCATCAGAGGAAGGACTAGAGGATGACACAGGCAGATTCATGTGATGACTAGAACAAGGTAAGTTGAGGCTTTGAAATATGCTTTCACTCAAAGTATCTAGCAGTAATAGCCAGTATCATGGCAGGCATGTCCCAGCTCCATGCCCTCAGGGAGCTCTGCACTTTAGGAACCCAGAGGTAACAGGAGAAAACTGCTTCTTGAAGCACCCAGGCAGAGAGGAGTACAGGACTGTCAAAGGAAGAAGAAGTTGGGAGCTGGTGGAACGGTGAAAAATACTAGGCTAGTGAGTATTCAGTGCCCACCATCAGCAGAACTGACTCCTACCCATAGCAGCATGGAAGAGTTCAGGGCCCCTCTGAGATCAGAACTGTCTTGACCCAAGATCAGCTGGGAGAAGCCTAGATGGGAGATGTGACCCTACACTTAGTCTGCACGGTCATTTTCTACAACAGAAGCCAGGACCAAGCGGGGCAGCTCATCCCAGGGCTGTGAGCTTCTTACGCAGAGGCAGTGAGTATAATGAAGGGAGCAAAAGGCTGACTCAGCTCTGCCATTAGTTTAGCAGTACAACCTGGGCCAAATCACATAAACACTCCTTGGGTGGGAGAAAATGAGAAGGTGTAGATGGCGAAAGTCCAAGCACCAGATAAATGCAAGACAATATGATGACATAGTTAAGAGACAGGGTTTTGGAGAGATAGCCTGAGTGCAGATTCTGCCTCTGCTACTTCCTAACTATGTGACCTTGATCAAATTAATCTCTCTGTGCTTCAGTTTCTTTCTACATAAAAGAGAGATAACTCTAACTCAGTTTGATACAAGTCATATTAAATGTGGCAATAGAGCTGGGTACAGAGGCACATACCTGTAGTCCTAGATACTTGGGAAGTTGAGACAGGATTGCTTGAACCCAGGAGTTTGAATCCGATGACATATTCCAACATCTCCAGTTATGGGAAGTGAAACTGAGGACCAAACTGGGTACATATGTGTCGAGAGGGACATGGGAATATGTGGGTGACCTTGGTCTCTCATATAGCTCCTGCCCTTCTCTGGGAAGGCTCAAAATGTCATTTCTCATTTGATGGGGATGAGAATTCAAGAGGTCAAGTGCAAGGCAGTGCCTGCCTCTGTGTGGAGCTCAATGCTGTAATTGTGCTGTGTAAAAAGGCTTGTGTGGTGTACAGGATAGGTTCAGTCCAGGGAGAAAAGGGGCCCTTAGCGGACTCTTTCATGGTACCTGAGATCCCTGTAGAGTCAGGTTTTCCTTTTATACCTTGCCTAGCCCGGTCTCAGGTTCTAGGCAGAGATTTGAAGGAAGGAAGAAATCCAGTTTTTACCTTCAGCTCTGTATATAATGGAAAGCAAAGCACAAACAGGCAGGAAGTGGCCTAGCTACACACCTCAGGCCCCAGGGATGGTGCAGGCATAGGAGGCCAGACTGATGAGTCAGGAGAAACATTCCAGATGCACAAGTTTAGGGACTGGGATTAAGGATCAGAAAGGAGAAGAAAATGGGATTTGGGTGTCTGGGCTTGTTAGTTTACACAATCCTGGGGAAGACCTAAATGAGAAAGCATGGGTAGTGAGGGTAACTTGGGAGCAAATAAACACTGAGGGGAAATGGGGGATAAGATATACCTTCGTCTAGGAAGACTTCTTGGAAGAAGAGGGTTATGAGTGAGAATTTGAAAGAATGGAAATGTGGCTGCTTAGCCAGAAAATAAGGGCAGGACTCTGAGGGGAGACACAACCAGTACCAAGATTCTGGTCAGGCTTTGAGGGTAAGTGCAAACAAGAAGCAGGCTGCCCAAGCCTTGGTTTCTGCCACAATCAAAAGGCACCAAAGGAAATATAAACCTGACTTTCTGATTGTGGAAGGGGGAGAAAGGCCTGAGGCAAAGGAGGCTGTCAGGCAGATACTGTTGATCCTTTAGATGCCTCCTGATAAGGATGAAGTTGCAGATGACTGGTTTTGAGAGTAGAGGAAGGGGAGCGTTCTGGAGACAGAACGCAATCAGCAGGATTTGGGAGTAGGCATGGGGTAAACCCCAAAAAAGAGAAGACTAGGGGCACTGAGTGGGCCAGAGCAAGGGCAAGAAGCAGGAACCGGGTGTTTCAAGGATTTTGATGCTACTGGGGAGGCTGGGAAGGCCGGCTGGCTAGTTTAGGGGCCCAGGCTCCGGCCCTGAGTTCAGGGTGTGGCAAGTTGAGTATCTGGTTATGGTGAATAGAAGCTCTGTAGTCCAGACCAGATTGTTGGGTGAGGAAAGAAAGGAAAACCCCAATTCTAGCCTATTTCATCACCCCCTCCAATCTGGAGATTGGCCCCAACCTCATCCTGCAACCAACAAATTGTAACACCCAATTCAATTTCCTCTTTTTGACTTCTCTCAAACTCAGCCTCGCTGTCTTCAGGGTTCCCAGGCAATTAGAGAAGCCTCCCTTTTCCCTGCTTGGGAACCTCCTTCATCCCTGGATTCCTTAAGATGAGCAGCACTCCTGCTCTGCTTGGCCTGCAAAGGGGAAGCCTGTGAACTATTGAACTTCATATCTGGCTACCTATTGTTTCAGTTTTTAGTGACTTTTGCTTAGTATAAGTCAACAAAGATTTAGTGAGTGCCTACTATCTTGCCAAACATTAATCTGAGTATACAATGGTGAATAAATTTGGGTTGGGTTTTTCTGTTGAAAATTTATGTTTGAATAACTTCAGCTTAACATCTTGTGTAAACAAAAAATGAATCTAGATAGGCTGGGGGAAATTTCCTTTTTTTTTTTTTTTGAGTCAGGGTCTCACATAATGGCGTGAACTCACTATGCATTGTCTAGGCTGGCCTCAAACTCATGATCCCCCTGCCTCAGCCTATTAAGTGTTGGAATCACAGGCGTGCACCAGCATGCCCAGCCTGGGGAAAATTTTTGATAGACTTATTACAAAAATAACTTTCAGTGCATCTTTCTGGGAAAATAAGCTGCAGTACTGCAGGTCTGGCCTAGGGGAGAAGGCAAAGTGTCTCAGGGGTATAATTATGGAGGGAAGTGAAAATCTTTCAGCCTTCTGTGATCAAAGACCAGAGAAGAGCTTTTGGAGAGATAACTTGCTCCTCCTCACAGAAGGACTGTGGAGGACAGGATGGAGCAAGCACTGTATCTCATGAAGAGAAAATGTTAGTGGGGAAGAAAGGCCCCCCTCTCCCAGCAGGAATTTGAGCCGACCTGTTATCTCCCCTGCCTTATGTCCAGCTCTACACACCTCTGCCCTCCGGGAGAGTGGTGACAGTCTCACTTTGCTTTTTGAAGAGACTTTGAGCTCAGTCTGAGTAACTTGAGCAAACATCTCTGTGGTGATGGTGGTGAAGGTTTGCTTCCTGTATGCCACGTCTCCCCAAGGTGAGCAGCTCATTTGATAAACAGGAAGAAACTTTGTTACAAAGACGCCACCTGGACAGCAAGGGTGTGTTCCAGGTGGCTGACCCTGGCTTTCACATTCGACTTCCTAGTTTCCACGTTTCAAGCTTCTGAGCGGCTGGGTGGGAGCTGGGAGGAGAGCAGATGCCATCAAGGGGGCTTGGGGAGGCTCAGGGCAGCACAGTCCCAAGTGACCTCCAAGGGGGGCGGTAAAAGGAACAAGCAGGGCAGTGGCCTGGGAGCTGGGAAACAGTTCTGTCCCAGGAGTCGCTGGCTATGTGTCACCAGCAAAGTCACTTCAGCAGGCTAGCCTCACCCATAAAATGAGGGAACTGTACTCACAGTTAGTCAGGACTGCAAGGTAATGTGTCACGGCAGAACAACGCAGAACTCAGATACTTGTTGTAGCACGTGCATGATACACGTCTGTGTTCCCAGCACTTGGGAGGCTGACGCAGGAAAATCATAAGTTTGAGGCAGCCTGGGCTGTGTAATGAGATCTTGTGCCAAAAAAAGATAAACCATTGTTTAGTGAAACCCCTGTAGTCTCATTTCGTTTAACAGGAGTTTTACCAAGTGATACACTTTGGTATTTCCTTTTCCATCCTATTTTGCTATGCTTAAAAATGTTTTTCATGCTGATTTGCCACACTGTAAAGTTACTGTGTGAAATTGTATACAGTGATGGTAATCAGCAGTCTGGGAGACCCTAAATCTATTCCCTGTACTAGTGAGAGAAGTTCACCTCCTGGCTGGTGGCCTAGAGAAGCAAGTCTCATTTGTCAATCTGGAAAGGCTTCCCAGAAGAGGATTTTCAGCATTGCCTTAGCACGGACAGTCTGAGAATGGCAGCCCAAGGATGGGTGGAAGAAAAAGGCTTGGGAACTAATACCCAGCAGCAGCAGGAGGAGGGGAGTGAGTAGGTGAGGCTGTGGGCACATTTGCCTGCGATCCCAGAGGCCAGCTGTTAGGCCTGAGATGCAGAGATTGGCAGGACATGGGGTCCTGTGAAGTCCTGCACTTGACAAATAGCAGGGCTATTTCTTCTCCAAGGCTAGTAGCAGGGTGACCTCGTTGCCCTGATTAATCACACTTGTGGGAATCGTCTCCTATACAGAGAGTAGAAATCCTTAATCCCAAGCTCCTGTGGCTTCTATTGAATTGCATGTTTCTTCTGTTGCCTGCAAACTGAGCAAACAGTGAGTGCCCAACTGCCAAGCCTAATCATAGGTGTCTCATTTCTTTCAGGATGTGGTCAGTACCTTGAGGAACTGCAGGTCCCAGAGAGAAAGCTTTAAACTTTCAGGTTATATTGAGAGTAGTAGATGACTGAGGGGAGCTCAACTTAACCCTGGTTTCCTTTCTTTAGGGGGAATACGAGGAGCAGAGACAAACCCCACTACAAGAGGCCACAAGCAGTGCCGGGATGAAGAAATTAGCATGACGTGGTTAACTCAGCCAGAGAGGTCTTCTTGCAGGCGGTAAGTTCTGAGTGCTGACTACTGCTAGAACTCAGCTTTACCACACCTTTGTTTCCACCTGCCCTCTCCTTCCTAGAGTGGGAACGTAGAAGAAAAAACACAGCGCTGGGATCCAATGTCCCTATGCTGCAGCCTTCTGTGTGAGCTTTCTGTGACACTTCCAGCACTGCCAAGGCACCTCACTCAAGCAGCCTTGTGCTGACCCCGGCATAGCTCAACCGTCAGGATGGGACATTTCTGAATCATCCTTTCTGCCTTGAAACCCTCACCAAGCTCACAGGGAACTTTACCTTCTTCCCTTGGTATTTGCCACCTGTGCTACTGTTATGTTTAATTTTATTAACTTTTGAATAGGAAATGTAGTCAGGGTTCAAAATACAAAAGGGGACTTAGTTTTTTGCCTAAAATCCCAGCACTTGGGAGGCTGAGGCAGGAGGATCATTGCAAGTTCAAGACCAGCCTGGGCTACAAAGTGAGCTTAGCCTGAACTGTATAGTGAGAGCCTGTCTCAAACAGACAAAAAAAGAAAGAAAGAAAGAAAGAAAGAAAGAAAGAAAGAAAGAAAGAAAGAAAGAAAGATAGATCTTTTTTCTGATCCTGTCTCCTCCCAGGACAGGTGTGCCTGGACCTAGGTCTTTTTCCTGATCTTATCTCCTCCCAGGGCTGGTGTGCCTGGACCCAGTGCTACCTCTTTCTGTTCCCCAGAAAGACTTTTAAATCTCTTAGAGAAAGGAACAGAGTCCCACCCCTTCACCCAAGGGAGTTTTGCTAGTATCACATCCCCTCTCTGCCTTGGCACTGCTCTCTTGGGCCCAATGCCCAGGCCCCTCCCGACTGACTGTCCACCTGCCAAGCAGATCCATCCCTAGATACCGTCTACCAGATGTCATATTGCTTTTCCTAGAATGCTGGGCTCCTTAATTACACCTTGTACCTCAGGTCAAGGGCAAACTCCCCAGCATGACAAACAAAGCGCTGATAACTTGGCCTCAGTAGCCACTCCAGGCCCATCTTCTACTGCTTCTACCAGACTTAATATCCCCGTCATATCAGACTGCATGAATTCTCTGGTTAATCACTCTGCCTTTCATCAGTAGGCTTTTGCTGTGTGTGACTTTCTCTCTGCCTGGACTGTGCTCACCTCTCCTGGGCCACTTCCTTTCAATCTGGTGCTCAGCCCAAGCTTCAACCCCTGCAAGGTTTCTTTGCCTCTTCCCTTTGACTGAGTTTGCAGCTTCCTTCTCCTTCAGCACCCAACGGTACCTCTTCATGCTGCCTCCAGACTGTGTAATCTCTGATTAAAATCTGACTCCTTCAACTGACTGTACTATCCCTGAGGGCTGGCTTTGCTCATCTCTGTACTGTCTTCATCTTACAGAGTCCCTGGCAGACAGTAGATACTTAGTGATATTGGCAGAGAGAACGAGTCTTCCTCCTAGACAATACTTAATGCGAAACAGACAATCAGAGACTTTTAAGTATTGATGCTACTGAATCTGATGTTATGAAAGAAATACTCCTCTCCCAGCCTAGAGTGAACCTCACTTCACACTGAGATCAGGCTGACCACATTTTCCCTGGATGCAAGTGTCTCCTGCCACCAGTGTGCTCTACAGGCAGGAGATTGTGGGTTTAAATAATAGCTTAAATAGCTCAACCAGAGTTAGTGTAAGCAAAACAGGCAAGGGGTGATGAGTGTGGTTTTATTAATTATAAAAAAGAAATACTTGAAACCGTTTATTAAGGGCTTAGGAAATGACATATACTCTGCTGAGTATTTTACATACATTATCTGATTTAGTCCCCCCATAACCCTGTGAGTTAGGTGTTAGTTACCCCCACGTTATAGATGAGGAAATTGAGGCTTACAGGGATTAAGTAAATTGCCTATGGGTCACACGTGGCTAATGATAAAAACTAATGCTTTCTGAGAACTTACCATCCATAGTGATCACCAAACTTCTTCCATGAATTTTTCTTTAAAGTTAATCCTTGCCGGGGATTTAGCTCAGCAGCATAAGCACCTGCCTGGCAAGTGGGAGGTCGTGAGTTCAATCCCTGGTACCGCAAAAAAAAAAAAAAAAGAAAGAAAGAAAAGAAAAGAAAACTGATTCTGGTTAAAGTTAATCCTTATACCAGCCCTAGGAGGTAGGTGCTATTACTAGAAGGGACAGAACCTGGACTTCTGCCCAGGCCCCTTGCCATTAGCATCTAGTGCTCAGCCATGAGACTCATACTTCCAAAGCTTGGCACAGAAAGCTTTGCAAATTTTCATCTCTAAACCATGGAACACATGCTCAGGATGGAAATTGGTGAACGCTTATGCTCTGTCTTGCTTGAAAGGTGTTATAGAGTCTCAGATTTAAAAAAAAAGTTTATTTTATTTTTGGTAGAAACTATGTAGATACAGAATACAGTCTGCCCAAGGACAACACAAGTTTAAATTGCATGGGACCACTTTTACACAAGGACTTTAGGGGGTGGATTTTCAACAATTTTTAAAAACAGATAGACCTCATAGCCTAGAAATATAAAAATTTTTTTATTTTGTTTTTGCAGTAGTGGGGATTGAATCTAGGGTCCTTATACTGACCCAGTTTTTTTTATTTTTATTTTAAAACAGGCTCTCACTAACCCAGTTTTTTTTATTTTTATTTTAAAACAGGCTCTCACTAAGTCATCCAGGCTGGGCTCAAACTTTCAATCCTCCTCCTTCAGAGTTCTGGGATTATAAGAATTGCTAATTTTTTTTTTTTTTTTGAGATAAGAATCTCACTATGTAGCTCAGGCTTGCCTTGAATTTGCAAGAATCCTCCTGTCTCTGCTTCCTGAGTTGCTGGAATTATAAGCATGCACCACTATACTCAGCAACAAAACAAAACAAAACTAAGTTGGAAAATTTATTAGAGAAAAGGAATGAGACCTAGAAATAGCTCCTAAGAGACAGGCAGGCTCCTGAGTGAGTTGTCAGTCAGCCCATTTCTCAAAGGAAGTTAAGGCATTGATAAAATTAAGGATGTCATGACTGCATTAAATATATATAGATAGTGATCTATCATTTACTACCATAAAATATACATAAATATATTATAAATAATGAAAGATAAAATCTATCAGAATTTATGCACACAAATGCTAGCCATGCATAGTACCACTTGAAGTCAAGAGAAACCTAACAAATATAGAGATGCAGTATTAAATTACAGCTGGGGCCTAGACCTGTACTTCAGAGGTAAAGTATGTGCTTAGCGGGAGTGAGACCCTGGGTTCAATTTCCAGCACCAAATATAGAGTAAGTAAATCAGTAAGGCATAAGAGCTGGAGATGTGGCTTACTGGTAAAGTGCTTGCCTAACATACCCAAGGATTCAATCCCTATGATTATTAAAAAAATAATTTAAAGTTTAAAAGATCATAACTGCATAAGTTAACCCTGTACTACTGTAATAGTTTGTTTTATAGCCACCCCTTGTTGCTAACATGGTAAATACTGTGAATGTCTGCTTAAAATGCCCTGTGACACTAATCATCTCCATGTGAGGTGTTCATCTCTGCAGAAAATCAAGTATCATAGTAAAAACAACAACAACAACAAAAAAAAACAGTTTTGCATGGTTCGCGGGTATTTTTCACTATAATACATATATGTGTATATATATATATATATATATATATATATATATATCACAGTAAGTACGCATTAGTCAGCTGTTCTGTTATCAGTAAGGCTTCCAGTCAAGAGCAGACTTTCTGTAGTTAATTTGAGGGGGATTCATAAGTTAAACTTAGATTTTCAGCTAAATCTAAGTGGGAGGTTAGTACCTCTAACCCCTCTGTTGTTCAAGGGCCAACTGTATTTATAAAATATGGGTAGGGTAATGTTGAAAGCCTTAGGCCAGGACTAAATTTGGTGAGAGATGCCAGCTGTTGAGTTTAAAGCCAGAGGTGTTTTTCTGCTGGCTTGAAAGAGTAGAGAACAACTCCAGAGCTGTTTCCGCACCTGTGTCGTGGCTGCCAGCTGTATGGCAGCATCGATGGGGTGCAGAGCTCCAGGAAGTGCCCCTTTTCTTGGATTTTCCTCATCCCTTCCCAGCCCTGTGTTCCTTTCAGCCCACGGCAATTTCTCTTAGCTTACCATGGTCGTGGATTGGAATTTCCTTAGGGCTTGAGAATTTATGTTCATCTTGGAGAAGAGAGAAAAGGGATTAGAAAAGTATTGGTTCAAAAAATGGTGATGCCTGTAAAGGATAGTATTGTAAAAAGAGAACAGCACTTTTGTAGCTGATTTTGTCTGTGCACTCAGGGATAGAATACTTGCATAATTTCAGCTAGTATTTGTGTAACCTTGATTTATTCCTCGGTGAAGAGCCTGCAATGGTCTCACATTAGTCTTAGAAGGTTTAAGAACTACCAGTTACAATGCACAGCACATACAGACTCGGTTTCTTAGTGACTGTTGTCATCAATTTGAAGCCTTTGAGAAGCATTATAAGCAAGTCCTTCTTAAAACTTAAGACCCCTTCAGTGAGTCAAACAAAAAGGATGGTCCATAAGTTACCTATTCTGGCAGAGCTCAACTGCTGAGCTGTGTACCCAGCGAATTACCTTTTTGAACAGTAACCACATGCATAAAATGCCCATTCCTGATAGATCATATTGTGTGATTACCTTATTTTTAGTTGTCCTATTAAAAAGTAAAATCATTTGGCATCTGTTTTTACTGACTGAAAGTTATACTTTTTATTTTAGGAAATAAGTAGGATTATTAAACATAAAGTTTATTCTTTCTACTAATGGGCATACCTGGAGTTGGAAGAGGTTAATTTTTCTGCCTCTCACCCCCCAACACATATCTAATTGGATTTTGAACAATTTTTGGTAAGATTTCAAAGAGTTAGTAGATTTTTTGGCATATATGGCATTGTTTAGTGTTTTGGGTCTTTTAGTATACTTCAAGTGTTAAAGGATAGCATCAATTTTCTTGAGTTCCAGTATTTTAAGAAATGAAATCAACTCAAATATTTCTTTCTGTAGTGTCTGTGCAGTCAAAAAACAATCTGAAGAAGTGACCTAGTATCACATCTAGTACCAAACCTTCTTTGCACTGGAAATAGATTTATGTGCTATGTTGCAATTGTGACTGGGATTTTTCAAGTTGTAAATTGTACAGAACAAAGTTGGCTTTCCAGTTGAGTCAGTTTATCGTCAGAGGGCAGTTGTGTGGTCACTATTACTTAAGAGATTTCTACTAAGTTGAAATAAAGCTTAGACGGTTTCAGAGTAATTTTAATATTCAGTAGATTTTTTTCTTGATATTTCCAGTATTCTACTATAACATATTCTCAGGGAAATGTTTTGCATCATTTCATTTATTTTGATTTTTATTTTTTAACTGTACATGTTTGCTGCACACGATTGCATTCATTGTGGGAAACAGTGATTAGACAGTTTTTGTTCTGTACTAAGAGTCTGTATCACCAAGTAGTTTCTGTATCACAGGCTTCTGTGCTATTAAGCATGTTATTGAATGAACCATTGACTGAAAACTTTTACTGCCTAAGGTAAATGTGCTGTTTTTCTCAGGAAAAAGTTTTAAATTCTGGTTTTGGTTCTCTGCAAAAGTGAATGAGAGGTACCAGGAGTGGAAGTTTGAAATGCTTTTATTTTACCAAGTGTAAGATGTGCAAGCACTTACTACTGTAATAGACTAATCTGAAATAGTTCTTAAGGATATGAGAACAAACATAAAATGTCCAGCACTTAAGAGGTTGAGGCAAGAGGACTGCCCTGAGCTCCAGGCCAGCCTGTGCTACATAGTGAGCTCAAGGCCAACCTGAACTGCGTATCAAGACCCTATCTCAAAAAAAAAAACCAAAAAACCCAAACCAAATAAAATTCAGTGTTCATTGTGAATCTGTATCATTTATTAATGATAGATACAACAGAGAGATGAAGATGCAGTATCATTTTAGGCCAGTTAGCTAATGTTTCTGGATCTTGTCTGTAAAATGAGAAGGTTAAACTCTATCTGGAAGGATGAAAACCTTTCAGCACAAGATCCGGAAGTCCCCATACTGAACACATACACTGCAGTGAGATCCTCCCAGGTGCTTATCATGTTTTGGCTTTGGTTTTATTTTTCTGAAACAAACAGGCCTCCTTGGCCTTGAACTTACTATCTAACCTAGGCTGGCCTCGAACTCATGACAATTTTTTGCCTCAGCCTCCCAAATGGTGGGATCACAGGTGTGTACCAGCACACCTGACTTTAGAAACTTTTTTATTGTTCCTTTTGTTTCCATGGATGGGGCATGGGGTCTTCTCACATCCCCAGCCTTTTTTGAGAAAGGACTCATTAAGTTGCTAAACTGTCCAGTAGAGCCAGGCATAATGGCTCATGCTTGTAATTCTAGTACTCTGGGAGGCTGAGGCAAGAGAATCACAAAATTCAAGTGCCATATGGACAACTTAGCAAGATGCTTCTTCAATATAAAAAATAAAAAGGATGGAAGATACACTTCAGTGCAGAGGCCTTTGGTTCAATCCCCAGTACCACAGCCAAAAATAAAATAAAATAAAAAATTTAAATTTCCCAGGCTGAGGTTAAATTTGCCTTGGCTCCCCAGGGTGTTGGGGTTATAGGTGTGCACCTCCATGCCTGGCTCTTTATAGTTTTACCACATTTGAATTCATAAACTACATACTGCTTAGTTTTAGCATATTTTCAAATTTTCTATAAATGAGGTCACATCATATGTGTCTGTCTACAACTTGCTTTTTCACCCAGTGTTACTTCCATGTTCTTGCAGTGGCTCTTTGTCATGGCTGTAGAGAACTCCAGATATCTGGAGATACTGATATCTCACAGATTACTTATTCATTCTACTCCTGATGGACTTGTATGTTGTAACCAGTTTTCACCATTTTAGTCAATGCTGCTATAAACATTCTTGTGCTGGCTCATATGTGTATTTGTTTTAAATTTTACTTACTGGCACCTGTTGTTTTGCAAAGTGGTTATATCAATTAAATCTCCTCGTGTAGAGTTTCATTGTTCTAGTTACCCTAAATCCCCAAATGTGGTAGTCTTAGAACAGGAAAGAAACTCCTTAGAAAGAGGAGTCCGGTTTCCTCAGCTTGCAGATAGAGAAAATTTGGGCATGTTGACAGTGTAAGGCAATGCCACCATTCAGAACAAAGCCTAGACCTGAGCCCCAAACCCCAAGACCCACTCCACCCCTATCTTACCTCATTTCTCCCTTGTCCTTCCCTTCTCAGGCTGAGGCCCCAGAGGGTGGCCACCTCGACATAATCAAGCTCTTTCCAAGGTCGGGCCCAGGGCTCAGAACTGAGCGTGCTGGGATCCCACACTGTGGAGGATGAGGCTCCTCCGAAGACGCCATATGCCTCTGCGTCTGGCCATGGCAGGCAGCATCTTCATGCTCTACCTCTTTATCCGGCAAAAGGATGAAAGCAGCAGAGAGCAGGCCACAGAGAAACCATGGCTGAAGTCCCTGGTGGGCCAGAAGGATAATGTCCTGGATCTCATGCTAGAGGCTGTGAACAACCTTAGAGATTCAATGCCCAAGCTCCAGATCAGAGCTCCAGAGCTGCAGCAGCCTCTGGTCACCATAAACCAGTCTTGCCCCACTGGGTTCTACACCCCAACTGAACTAAAGCCTTATTGGGAACGGCCACCGCAGGACCCCAACAGCCCTGGGGCAGATGGGAAAGCATTTCAGAAGAGTGACTGGACACCGCTGGAGACCCAGGAAAAAGAAGAGGGCTATAAGAAGCACTGCTTCAACGCCTTTGCCAGTGACCGGATCTCCCTGCAGAGAGCCCTGGGTCCTGACACCCGCCCCTCTGAGTGAGTAGCATCCAAAACCCTGGGGAAAGCCAGGGCTTTACCACAGTTGTGACCAGCAGGGCTGTGGCCACAGGCCAAGTGCCAGGATCAAAGCTGAGGGCGATCTGAGAATATAGGCAAGGATTTTTTTTCTTTCTTTTTTTTGGGGGGGTGGGCAAGAATTTCCTTTAAGTTTTCTTTTCTTTCACTGACCAACTGCCCTGATCATAGAGGCTGCAGTTCAGGAATATTGTGGACAGGGAAGAGGCCCAAGAGACCTGTGAAAGTGAAATGTAGTTATGAAGAGACAGGATAAAGAAGAAGGAACTCAGGACTTGGGACCAGGATCTGGTACAAGGGCACCTGGGAGGGGCTAATACCAGGCTGTGGACCCAATGGCCTTGCCCTGCACTGGCCTCTATCCCAGAGACCATGGGGCCCCATGCTGAGCTGTTGGGAAAGGGAACGTTTCCTGACCGTAGCCCTGTAGTCTGGAATAGTCCCCATGCCACCTACTTTTCTTCAGTGAAGCTCCCAGGGCCAAGAAGTCATTTGAAGCTGTTTATATTCTCAATTTTGGGTAGTAGAACTAGTACTTTAAGGTTCTTCCATCTTATTCTAATACTGCTATAACCAGGGTTCTTCAGACTTAGACCAAGTAGACTGGCCCTAGAACAAGGATCCCCTTGGAGTTGTCAGGAGCTCCTCAGCCAAGACAGGCATTGGCATGTGGGCAACAAGAGGAACAAGTTGGGTATCTCTTTGGAAGCTCCATGAGCAATCTCTCACCAACAAAGGGCAACAGAAAAGGTGTTTGGCACATGATTCTTTGAGATCCAGGATCACCGCATGAGTTTGAGTGTCTAGGTGACAGTGTGACCAGTGCTACAGAGTGGCTGTTGGAGTGGATAAGGACAGAGAAAAATTCTCAGGAAATTGACTGTGATGGTAAGAGTCACGTTACAGGGAGTTGGTGAGAAAATGGATAGCAAGGAACTATAAATTACAAAAGAAAGAGCCTCTTCCTCCCATTGAGTGTGGAACTGGTTGCCACTTTTCTCAGATATCAGATTTGATCTTTATTAATTACCTTCTGGGACCTGTAGATTGCATTACACTTTATGTAGCATACATATTACAGCAGAGTCAGCTCTGGGAACTCCTAGCCTGATAGCAGAGAGCAGATGGGTGAAAGCAGCAGAGAGCCTAAGCATCACTGCTAGAGCACAGAGTCAGCTCTGGGTTGGAGCTTGGTGTTGGAGTAGGTTCAGCAGGGCCTGTTCAGAGGCTTAGAGCAGGTTGTGGGGAGTCAAATTCAGGAAGCAGCTGCTCCCAACTTCAACAGCTGTCTCAATGTCCTCTACTGGCTGCCTACAATAATGCCTTTCTCCGCCAAAGAGCTCCTGGTATCTCCAAGCGGCTCCTGGTTCTAGGCGGTAATACTTCAGTCTAAGTCTGAGGAGCCCCAGCTGTGGTAGCATTAGTTTAATATGGGAGCATCTTAAAGACTGAAGTGCTGGTTTCAGTGACCAAGACTGAGACCATAAACAGCTTCGGATGAAGGTTGGAATGACCATGTGGGCTAATGGTTCAGAGGAATGGAAGATGATTTGGGGAAACTTTAGACAGAGCTCTTCCCACTTCTGGAACTCCCAGGGATCTGGGAAGCGGTGCATATACTTTTGTCTTTGCAGATGTATCCACCAGAAGTTCCGACGCTGTCCCCCACTGCCCACCACCAGCGTCATCATTGTCTTCCACAATGAGGCCTGGTCGACGCTCCTGCGAACAGTGTACAGTGTCCTACACACCAGCCCTGCCATCTTGCTGAAGGAGATCATACTGGTGGATGATGCCAGCACTGACGGTAAGGCTAGTGAGGCCCCAAGCAGGGGACTGGGATCATATGGGCACTCTAGGGAGGAGGGCAGGGTCTCAAGGTATCAGGCCCATCGCCTGTACCACACTCATCGGAAAGGTCAGGAGCAAGAAGGCAGCCTGGGGACAGACATCAGGAAGGCCATATTCCTAGAGCCCAGACTTTATTCACATGTCACCCAAGGAACCCCAAGAGCTTAGCAGCTTTGGTCTTCCTGAGAGCTGCCAAGTCTAACCTCAAGTCAGAAATGCTGGCAGGAAGAGGGAAAGGCCTTCTCCTGTGTCTTGCCTGGCAGCCCACTCCTATGGTCTTGTTGGCTCCATTTCAGAGTTCCTTTTTGTTGTGGTTGGTAATAAATGAGGCTGCTCCCCGCAGCTTCCACCTGTCAGCCAGGACTGAGTTGCACCTGGCCTGACCCAGGCACAGGGAGTTGCACATGGCCTGACCCATGACAAATAGATCCACTGCCCTGAAAAGGCTACCAGTCCTGCTAGGCCACAGAGTATAGCCCTAATATGCCTCTCTCTCACATGAAAGGGCATGGACATGAGAGTCTGCCATAGGAATACAAGTCCTGGCTCTGATTCCTCCTAGCTTTGTGACCTTGGGCAAGCACTTGGTCCTTTTCTTTTGAAAAATGAAGACAACTGACTTCTTCATATGGCACATGAGAGGTCTGAGAAAGATGATCAGTGAAATAATTCCGGTGGCAATGTTGGCACAGAGTAACTGCTCCAGAAGCTTAAGTTTTGTTGTATTCTCTGTATGGGAACAGTATTCCATGGGTGGTTTTCTCCCTGGATATCTAGGACTGTAGAGGCAACAGTAGAGGCCAGATTGGAGCTGGACCCGGAAGAATGAGTGTCTAGGAAAAGAAGAGTGGGTAAAGGGCGTTCCTGGAGCAGAGAACAGCATACATGGGGTTCTGGAGGCAAGAGTATGTTTGCTGGGGAGATCTGGTATGACTGAAACTTAGGTTTCTGTTATGGAAATGAAGTTAAACAGATGCCAAGTTAACATTCACACCAGGCTGAATATATTTAGAAAGAAATGAGGAGACTGAGGATATAACAGTGGTCAAGCACTTGCCAAGCATATGTGAGGTTCTGGGTTCAATCCTCAGTGCTAAAAAAAAAAAAAAATGGAAAGAAGGAAGGAGTCACTGAAGGTGTTTGAGCTGGAGAAGCCTTGTTTCAGGATGGCCGCTTTGGAGGAGAGGAATTAGTAGGTAGAAAGGCAGAGGACGCAAGCTCTTAGAACCACTTGAGAGTGGGATGATGGCTCAGAACCAGGAAAGGGGCTGTGGGACTGCCACCTGGATGCACTTACAGCTTCTGGGAGCTGAGCCCTACTCCCGAATGGTACAGTGTCTGGGGCCCCTGTGCCCAGGCTTCTGTATCAAGGGCAAGGACTCACTCTACACTCCCCTGCTGATGTCCTGGGCCACTCCAGAGGAGCTGGTGCTTCCCTTTACCTTCCCAGCCTCTTCCTGCCCTGTGAATTAGGGAAAAGAATCATGACATGAACTCTGCTGAGCTCATTTCTTCAGGGAAGGGAGCTCACATTTGTCAAGGCTAGACAGACTCTGTTGGGTATAGTTGTACAAGCCTATAATCCAAGCACTCAAGGAAGCTGAGGCAGGAGGATCACCATGACTTCAAGGCCAGCCTGGGCTACATAGTGAGTACAAGGCCAGCCTAAACTGCATAGTGAGACCCTGTCTCAAAAACAAACAAACAAAAAAAGACTCTTGGTAGCACTCACAAAGCACAGGCAAGTACAGAGATGCAGTGAAAAGATCTAGTGGGCAAGAAATGTGTATATCAATCTTTCAGGGCAGAGATGAAGGTACTTGGGAGTAGCCTTCAGGGACTCTGAATAGCAGTACAGTGGTTTCACAGAGTAGAAGCAAGTGTATCAGCTGCCTTCTCTCAAACTGGGCCCTTTTGTGACCTTGCTCCCCCAGTCCTGTGCTACCCATGCTTCCCCTGAACCACAGGTCGTTTTCACCATCATCCAGAATTTG
Source organism: Hydrochoerus hydrochaeris (assembly GCA_004027455.1). Classification (NCBI taxonomy): domain Eukaryota; kingdom Metazoa; phylum Chordata; class Mammalia; order Rodentia; family Hydrochaeridae; genus Hydrochoerus; species Hydrochoerus hydrochaeris. Next base: position 90,735 of record PVLA01005617.1, read on the forward strand.
GTGAGTCCTTAAGGAGCAAGTGCAAGGATAGATGAGTGACATTCCAGGGTGGTGCAGGAAGTACATCCACAGGGCAGAGCAGCCCATGCCTAGCAAGGCAGAATTTCCCAGTCACTCCTCCAAAGGACCATCTCCTAAAGCCACCTGGCATGTTCTGGTGTTTTTTCTGGTTATCTCCTTCTTGTTGCCCAGGATTCTTTCTTACGGCCAAGTCCAGAACCCTTGAGTCAGCTGCCTGACAAACCTGAACCCAAGCCTGCCCCTCTTATTTTTCTGGTTCTGGACTGGTTTGAGAATCCATTGAAAGTTACTCTCCCTCCCTAGAGTCCGGCACATTGGCCCACACAATAGGTACCCCTCCCCCATTTTCCAACGTCATGCCAGGGAATTTGTGCGTTCCAGAATAAACAATCCTACCAAGAAGATTCTCAGACTCTGAAAATACTTTAAGGATGCTGCTCAGTAGGGACAGGAAAAAAACCCTGAGATTCACGGTCAGAAATCTCAGCCCAGCAATATAAAATTTCCTACACAGCTGACCATCTGATCACGTTAACTGGCTGCCGTTAGACACACACAAACAAGACCTATGTCTCTGCTGAAACCCAAAGTCCCTGCTTTCTGCCTTCCCATCAGGCATCTGGCAGCTGCCCCATGCCTGTGAGTATATGAGCAGTTGACGCGGGAGCCAAGAGGGAAGCCCCAGCACCAAGCTGAGGAATTTTTATTTCCCAGCGTAAGTCAGACCCAGGCATAGGCTTCACTCCTGAATGGTCTCTGACTTCTTAGAGCTTACTTTTTTATTTGGAAAGACAGACAATAAGTAATTTAAAATAACAATAATAATTGCATGGCAAAGTTAAACACAAACAAAGCACAGAATGCATGTGCTAAACTAGTGCAATATTAGAGAGCTCCTTTAGAAGAGCAACTGCTCTGTTCTCCCCAGAGGAACAGAAGCAGAAAGAAAGCAGCATGGCTGAAAGGAAGTAGGCAGAGAAACAGAAAGAATGGTACTACAAAATGAGTTTATCCTTTCTTGGGGGGGTGGGTACCAGGGATCGAATTCGACCTCGCGCTTGCCAGGCAGGCACTTGTGCCGCTGAGCTATATCCCCAGCCCTCCAAAATGAGTTTAGAGAGATGAGTGGGGCCAAATCATGAGATTTCCATAAGTGATAGGGTGTGTTTTTTCACCTGTGGGGTAAAACATACATAAGGTAAGATTTCCCATCATTTCCAAGTGCACAGTTCCTCCTCAGTGCATCTGTTACTATGCAACCATCACTACTGTCTGTCTCCAGAATGGCTTTGTCTTCCTATATTGAAATGCTGTTTCTGTTAAACCACAATTCCGCATCCTCCCTGTGCCTGCCATTCAGCCTTCTCCTGTCTGATTCTATGAATTGGATTGCTGTGGGGGCCTCCTATAGGTGGAATTCAGACTGTATTTGCCTCTGTGACTGGCTCCTTTCATGCAGCATATCTTCAAGACTCATCTGTGTTGTACCATCTGTCATAACTTCTTTTTTAAAGCTAAATAATATTCTGTTGTATTTTACCACATTTGTGTATTCATTCATCTATTAATGGACATTTAGATTGTTTTTACCATGGCTATTGTAAATAATACTGCTATGAAGATGGATGATCAAATATGTTTTTTAAAATTTTTCTTAGATAGGATCTCACTGTATAGTCCAGGTTGGCCTCGAAATCAATATGTAGCCCAGGCTGGCCTCAAACTCACAGTGATCCTCCTGCCTCAGCCTCCCGAGTGCAAAGATCATGGATATCCACCATTACACTTGGCTAAATATCTATTTCAATTCTGTGTATTTTTTTCTTAAGGAAACCCCATACTATTTGAATTTGTTTGTTTGTTTGATACCAGGAATCAAACTCATAACTTCACACTTGCAAGGCAGGCGCTTATGCTGCTGAGCTAAATCCCCGATCCTTATATGTAAAAAATAGACTGGGAGCTGGGAGCAGTTATATACATAGGAGGCTGAGGCAGGAGGATTGTAAATTTAAGCCCAGTCTGGGGAATTTAGTGAGACTCTGCCTCAAAGTAAAAACTGCTGGGGATGTAGCTCAATGTAAAGGTCCTGGATTCAGTCCTCAGTGCTGCCAAAACCAAAACCAAAAACAAACAAAAGGATTAGAAAGAGTAATGTAGCCCAGGATATAGCTCTGTGGCACAGCCCCTACCTGGCAAGCATGAGGGCCTGAGTTTGATTCCTGGTACCAAAAGAAAGAAAAAAATGAATGAATGAATGAATGAATGAATGAAAGAAAGAAAGAAAGAAACAGAGAGACAGACAGACAGACAGACAGACAGACAGAAAGAGAAAGAAAGAAAGAAAGAAAGAAAGAAAGAAAGAAAGAAAGAAAGAAAGAAAAAGAAAGAGCAAGCAAGCAAAAATTGGGACTAAAATACTGGTAGTAAGTAATACATTATCACTGTGGTGACCATGGGGACAGAGAGTAAACTGGCTTTACTTGCTGATGAGCTGATTGTTCAAAGAAATATTAATATTAATAATAATAATAAACAGGGCAGAGTGGTAGAGAATCCAGCATTAGGGCAGCTGATGTCCTGTACTAATGCAGGGGAGGCTGGGGAGGTTGGTGGGGTAGTATCAGAAATTCTGCTGGGAGTGTGTTTGTTATGTTTGTGGTTCTGTTAGATGCTCAGATGAGGATGGATGCCAAGGCCAGGGAGTCATCTGCAGACAGATGGGACCCAGTGAGACATTGCACTGTGGGTCACTGCAGCTAGCAGTGGGCTTGAGTTGTGTGGCATGAAGTCAAGTTGGAGTGGTGGTGTACTGAACTAAATTAAAAGGCTGGCATCCAAGGGACATAAGAGTATGAATGAACTTGCCTGTTTCCATGCTTAGCTCTGCCATCTGGTTTGGGATGGGACAGGAGACAGGGTAACAGGGATATTTATTAGGGGAGTTATCTTGCATCCCTGGAATGGCCTGAAGCCTGGAGCTGGCTGCCTCTTGGGCTCCAAATGCCCAGGTCCTTCCAGCCCAACCACTTGAGATGAGAAGGAAGGCGTGGGAGAACCTTATGGAGCTCAGGCTCCCCTGAGGGGTACGACTCTGTGCTTCTTAGGCCCTTACCACAAAACCCACTTCCTATGACGTTTTGTCCCTGGGTTATCTCTACTACTGTGGGCTTCCTGTGAGCAGAATTAAGCCCATTCTCAGGGGAAACGTCAGCCATACTGACAACTTGAGGCTTCTGGTTGGGGTTCCTCCCTCCTTCCTGTCAGAGCCAGCACTTGAGGTTGTGGAGTCCATGAGCTCCTGGATGTCAGGATGCAAACCAGCACCTTCCTGTGCAGGACAGTGTCCAGCATATGGGCAGGGTGCTGGCCGATGTTTGTTAAGTGGCTTCTGGACTGAAGTTGCACAAGAGGCTGATTTTGACTCATGAAGTCCTGGCTCCAGAGGCAAAAGGCCTGGAGTAAGATACAACCCCTTTCTCAGGTGACTACCTGAAGAATTCCACATGCAAGTCAGCACTGGGTCAGGAGCTCGTCTATCCAGAAAAAGTGAAGAAGAAAAAAGAATTTTGTTCCTATGGAGCTCTACCCTCTAGCGCAGTGACCAAAAGATCAGCTTGACAAAGTCCCTTTCTCTCATCTTCTCTTGTCAGGGTCTTGCATGTGGCCAAGTGGTAAGGCCTTTAGATGACAAAGAGACTGCAGAACCCACTTTGAAACCCATATACATCAAGTGGCCTTGCTGGTCCTGCGGGAAGGAGGTGACACAGGCCTGATTAGGACCTGCAGCTGCTCTTTGCACTTGCAGTGACCCTGGGGGCATCACTCATAGTTTTCCATCTGTTTACACACTGGGGACAACACTCCCTATTCCACAGAGTTGTGCACTCCTGGGAAGATTAAAGTAGGAAGTCAACAGGCAAGCCCCAAGTTCAGCGACTGCACACAGAAGGTGCTCAGGCGTTCAGTGCTCGTGTGTGTGAGTGTATGCTATCAGTGGCTATCCACCACACTGATTTTAGGACCCAAGTTGGTAACACACTGTGCTCAGATTGAGGCCTAATCACTGAGCTGATCAAACAGTCTGAAATAGAACGGACATACTGTCCACATTTGTCACAGCTGTCCTCCGGCTGTGAAATGATTGTCAGCACCATTCTGCATAGTTGAGAGAGCAGATGAATCAAAATACTGGTTAGTAAAACAAGATTTGGGCTGGCTCTCTGGTGCATGCCTGCAATCCCAGCACTCAGGAGGCTGAAGCAGGCGGATCACCACAGTTCAAGGCCAGCCTGAACTACATAACAAGACTCTGTTTCGACAAAACAAAAAACAAGATTTGAAGTCTGTTTCAAGATGGATAGAGTGATTTTTTAATGTTCTAAGAGTTTGGGTTAATACTATGGTCATTAGGGAGCTCTGTGAGTCACAGTAGTGAGGAAAGAGCACTCCAAGTGTCCCGCATGAGGCCCTGGGGCTCCATACATGCACAGGCAGCGAGATTGCAGGGGGCGGGGGGCTGACTGGCATGAGTGGAAGGAAGCAGAATGCTGCTCCTGGGAAGGCGCCACCCCTTCAGAAGGCTTCCCTGCCGCCCTCACCTGGGGGTGGTTGGCCCACCTGCTCCAGGGCAGTTTGTCTCTTTGGACAAATGACTGCATGGCTAGTGCTCACCACTGCACACGGCCTCCAGCGCCGCACCTGGCCCGGGTAGGCACTTGGTGCATAGGGTTTCACTGTTATGTTTTTTTGAAGTACTGATAATTGAACCCAGAGCCCTGTGCTCTACCACTGAGCTACCTACCCCCGCCTTTAAAAATATAGTGTAGCATGGTGGCGCATGTCTGCCATCCTAGCCCTCTGAGAGGCTGAGTTTGACAGGATCACAAGTTCAAGCCCAGCCTTGGCAACTTAGTGACTTAGCAAGAATCTGTCTCAAAATGTGTGTGTGTGTGTAAGTAATTTAAAAGCTGCTTGGCTTGTTTTCACCTTTTATTGTTCTGGAGTCAAGGTCTCACTCTGTAGGGCAGGTGGGCCTTAAACTCACTTATGTAGCCCAGGCTGGCCTCAAACTCACAGTGATCCTCCTGCCTCAGCCTTCCAAGTGCTGGGATTACAGGCATGCATCACCATGCCTGGTTCATCTTCTTAAAAAAATTCTAAATTCAGAGAAAGTAATTAAAGGAATTAAGGCCAGGGATAAAACTCACTTTCTGAAATCAGCCTCTGTGTGTACTTCACCAATCAAACTCATTCTGAGAGCGTGGGAGACAGGAAAGTGTAGACACTGAACAATGCCTGTGAACCCAACAGGTGTGAGAGAAAAGGAAACCTGAAAGGCAGCTCTGAGAGAAATGGCTGAGAGGGTGGAAAACGAGGGCATCTGAAAGCCTTTGTCAACGTTTGACTTGATTTGAGACCAAAGAAACACCACTCGGAGGTGTGTCTCGGATGATGAAGGAGGTACCTGTGTCAACAGGCACAGGATCCAGCACTACAGGTCTGGTGTCCTGGCAAGGAGGTTCTGGCCACAAGCAGTTTCCTCTTCCTTCCACTGTCTTCCTCCTCATTTTGCCACCTTTTTTTTTTTTTTTTTTTTTTGAGACAGGATCTTGGTAGCTCAGGCTGGCCTCGAAATTGCAGCAGTCCTCCTGCCTCAGCCTGCTGAGTGCTGGGATTATGGGAATGCCCCATAACACCCAGCTACCTTTGGCTCCTGTGGAATGGCTCAGTGTAGGTGGCGTGGGAGGATTAACATTCCAGGGAGCTGGAAGTTTAGGAGCACCTGGGCTTGGTGCTCACCTGGGATGGGGTGTGCAGTAGTGTTAGCCTGTGACAATGTCCCCATCCCTTCCAGAATACTTAAAGGAGGAGCTGGAGCAGTATATGCAGCAGCTGCAGATCGTGAAGGTGGTGCGGCAGGAGGAGCGCAAGGGGCTGATCACTGCCCGGCTGCTGGGGGCCAGTGTGGCCCAGGCCGAGGTGCTAACGTTCCTGGATGCCCATTGTGAGTAAACACCTACCCTGGCACCCTGGAGTCTTATGTCTCCTGTCCCTCTGCTCCCCCTGGCAGAAGTGAGACCATCCTGGTTCTGTTGCAGGAGTGAAGGAGGCTTAGGAGCTTCTCCCACTTCTACCCCTTCCTGACCCCAGACAGGGATGTTTTATCAGGTGGCACAAATGGCCCTACAAGTGGTGACCCCAAATTACTGGGCATGTTCCCTGGAGCCACAGACACTCACCCCTCCTCATTCATACCTGTTCTGGGTTCTGCCCCTGCGAAGGGCCTCCTGTTACCACTGGTTTGGAGCTGGTTTACATAGGGCTTTCCTATAAGGCCATGTGGAACCAGGTAAATCTGCCTCTGGATCAGAACCAAAACACCTCCCAGGGAAAAAGTAACTGTTCCTTAAGGGCAGTGATGTATACTGGGAAAAGCTCTTAACTTGGAGTGAGAAGCCCTGGTTCCCATTCTGACCCTACCACTTACCAAGCTTCAGTTTCCTCATTTGTAAGCTGGGAATGAGACCAGGCTTGGTAGCACTCTTGAGAGGTTGAGAGGGGAGGATCACAGTGAGTTCAAGGCACATCCTGGGAGAAGGGAATACCTCCTGAAATCCGCACTTCAGCAGGGAGCTGGGCCCTATGGGTGAGGCTGAAAGTGCTCAAGATCTGAGCCAGGGCCTTCCCTGTGCTTCAGAATCATCTGAGTTGACCATGTTACTCTCTCCCTAACCCAGACCTCCATTCTCCCCTTCCAGGGGAGTGGGGACAGGAGGATTTCAGATTGCTCTCTGTTCCCTACAGCTGGGGAGCTCATTGGTATCTGCCCAAACCAGTAAGGGGAAGGCTCTTCTGATCAACTTGGGTCCCCTAATGGGGTGGGGCTTGGGTCAGCTGTGGGCAGGGCCCAGACTGCTGCCCTCTTGTCTGGGTCTGCAGGTGAGTGCTTCCATGGCTGGCTGGAGCCCCTCCTAGCTCGAATTGCTGAGAACAAGATGGCAGTGGTGAGCCCCGACATCGTCACCATTAACTTTAATACCTTTGAGTTCTCCAAGCCCATCCCTGAGGGCAGAATCCATAGCCGGGGAAACTTTGACTGGATCCTGACCTTTGGCTGGGAGGCTCTACCTGCACATGAGAAGCAGAGGCGCAAAGATGAGACCTACCCCATCAAGTAAGGACCAGCCTGGCCTGCGTGACCCCAGTCCCACCCAGTTCCAGGGACCTGTGCCATCCCACATCAGTGCTTACTGGTGCTCTTATCAGACACATAACATTTAATTTACTCCTCCTAATGAGGTAGGTATTCTAGAACAAGGGGTTTGGGAGTGTGAATCCCTGATAAAGCACTTGTTTAACATGGGCACAATGCTGGGTTTGATGCCCAGCACTACAAAACAAAAACAAACAGAAACAGGTGAGCAGTGAGACTCATTCATGGAGATAAACAACCAATCTCAGGTCATGCAGCTAGCACGTGATAGACCATGGGTTCTTGTCCCTGATCCCTCTCTGGCCCAAAGCCTTAACCACAGCACTGTATGGCCTCACACCGCAACAACCTGATCGTATTCACTCACTTGCTGTGTGCCAGGCTTTACATACTGTACCTCACTTATTCCTCCCCACACCTGGAAGGTCATGACTGGTGCTTGCAGAGTAGGTGAGAGATGGTAGGTAGGGGCCATTGTTTGGTTGCCATTGTAGTAAGTAAGAATGATGTGTGCTCCCTCTTTGGAAAGACTCAGAATATGAGAGCTGGGCATGGTGGTGCACACCTGTAATCCTAGCATTTGGGAGAGTGAGGCAGGAGGATTGCTGCAAGTTAGAGGCCACCCTGGGCTACACAGTGATTTCAAGACTGGCCTGAGACTCTGCCCCCCCCAAAAAAAAGATGTAGTGAGAGAAAATAGATAAATTTTATGCAGTCTAAAGTTTGTTACAGTTGCCCTGAACTTTTTCAGTAAAAGACCAGATAGTAAAAATATCTCAGGCTTTGCCAGCCAAAATCTGTTGCATGTTTTTCTTTGTTTTTGTTTTTTTCTGAAAATAAGAAAACCATTCTTTGCTGCAGAGCCCTAAAAAATTGGGCAGGTACAAGGCCTGATCTGGCTGGAGCTGGAGCGTGGATTGTTGGAGGTTAAGCCACTGTTTGAAGCACTCCTGGGCTTGCCTTCCTTACACCCAGGTTGCTCTGTCCTCTGCAGATTGCCTGTTGGTGGTGTTACGTGGCCACAATTCTACTTTCACAGTGGTCTAAGATCAGCAGTTGGGGAGTGCATTTCACCATATCCTGTGACTTTGAATTATGTGTGCCACTATTTTCCTATACAGGCCAGAAGAAATTATGAGTCAACTAAACATATATCAGGACTAGAGGGGAACAGAGGATGGGGATACAGTAGCCAGAGATGAGAAGAAAGGCTTGAAAGGAAGAGGAGGTTATGATTCCTTCACACACACACATTCCCAGAAGCCTAAGAAATATTGCCCAGAGCCTCAGTTGGATGGGATCAGGTGGGTGCCACAGAGAGGAATTGTAAACAACCAACTGCTCTGTCTCCATTAGCAGGGAAGTGTGAAAAGAGAAGGCAGGAGAGAGAAAAGAAACCAGACCATCCAACTAATTCTCCACTTGTGTCATATCTGCATTTCTTTTGGTGTGCACAGCAACAAAGTCCCACCCCCAGGCCAGGGCCAGCCATGCAGCAGCACAGTCAGGGAAAGGGCACCTGACCTTTGCCCATCCGTGACATCCTGGCTCTGACATTCAAGAGCCACACAACTGGAGGACAAAGCTCCAGTGTTTGAGGGATGAATGTCTCCTTGGTTCATGTGGCTTACCCAGCACACTTCACATTGCGGCTCACCAGGAGCACTGTGAGTAGTGACTTCCCACATCCCACTCGCAGTAGGAGGCTAAACAGAAAAGGAGAGGATTGAGGGGTCCCAGGAAGGAGGGCAGGGAATACTAGGTGGTCACTAGTAATTGCCTCTTGGTTGTAATCTCCAGGGAAGTTCCCCGTGTAGAGTTTATGCTCATAGTTAATTTGTCAGTGAATTCCCAGCCTGAAGAACCTCTGAAAGAGAAGACAGGCCCAGGGAGGAGAGGGGGAGCTCCCCAAGAGCAAATTAGCTTGAAGTCCCAGGATTCCCTGAGCCTCACTGGATGCTACTTGGTTGGCTTACTACTTCTGAGAGAGGACAGAACCAGCAACCAGAAGCCAGCCTGAGCACGAGGGCTTCCCAACAGGGATTCCTTCCAGGAAGCACCTACAGCAGCAAACTTCAGGGAAATAAAAGCAGCCATGAGGTCAGGCTCCTGGGCAATCACCTTGACAGATCAACCCAAGAACATGGATTGAACCTCACTCTGTTTAAGGCATCATCATAGGTTCTGAGGCTACAGAGAAATTTCCATTATTTTCTGCTTAGTTGTACCTTATGAAGCCACTCACTGAAGGCAGCAATGCCCTATCCAAGTCAGCATGGCCCAGCCACAGAAGCCAACAGCTAAGGCTTGTGTGCTTCCTCCCTGCTTCTCCAAACCTCCCCCTCCATCTCCTTGTCTACCTGGGCACCTAACCCTAACCCTTAGCTCGGCCCCTCTCACTAGCAGCATGGTGAGATATTTTTATAAATTTATCTATGCTTCTCTGCCTTTGTCTGAAGGCTACAATCTTTTTTGTAGCCTCCTAAATGCTTCCTGTGGTCCAAACATTGAGTTTAATCTCGCTTTCTTCCCACAGGGCTTTCAGGAACACCTCTTATCAATTTGTCCTGCTCAAGGCAACTGGCAGCTTTAGGCCAAAGCTTGAGATTCTCAGGCCCTGTTAAACACCAGGGCTAAGGTCCTTATACTGTGGTCCTTGAAGATTCACAGAATGGGATCCTGACACAGAATGGGATCGGCCCTGCTGATGATAAAAGGCACCCATTCATTCATGGCTCTAATCTTGCCTGTTTTCAAAAACAATTTCACATACCTTCTGAAAAGTGAGCATCTACTCCACTCTAGTCACACTGCTGCCCAAAAGTAGCCAGTGAAACTTTCCTCTCTACTGCTAGCCTGTGTTCTCAGGAAATGAGATTGTTCTTGTCAGCTCCAGATGCCCTCCATGCAGCATGGTCCTCGTGGCTGGTGCTTCATACGTTCTTGATTGAGTGAATGAATGAAGGCCTTTTAGGGACCAGAAACAACAATTACATTTCACTTTGACCTGGCCCCAGAAGGAAAGAGTTGTATGTTTATAAACAAGTGACTTGGTGGAAGGATGGCTCCTTGTCCCAGGAACATGCTTCTCCCTCTGTCTCTCCAGATCCCCGACGTTTGCTGGTGGCCTCTTCTCCATCTCCAAGTCCTACTTTGAGCACATCGGTACCTATGATAATCAGATGGAGATCTGGGGAGGGGAGAACGTGGAAATGTCCTTCCGGGTGAGAGAGAAGAGGGCTTTGTGGGGAATCACAGCATCCCAGGAGGCAACAGGAGCCTCAGGGATGTTACATCTGAAATTGAACTTGAGATGGTGGCTGTTTCCTGCTGTGGCTCTGCTGTTCTTCTGTTTCCCTCCTTGTCGCTGGCAATAGGACCCTGGAAATTGGATTGGATCACTTAGAAAAAAAATTAGTGGGCTGAAGGAATAACTGCACTTTCTCAGAGGGAAAGGACAGTAGTGGCTATTAAGGAGTGGACATTGAGAGAGTCTTGTGAAATCCATGGGAAAGGGTTAGGGTGAAGGTAGAAACAGGTCAGTAACCTATCACTTTAAAAAAAAAACATAAACTCCTCTTCTTAGGCCAATAGACACATGCCCAGGTTGCATTCAGATTGTCCCTATATATGCAACAACCTCTTCATAAACGGGACAAGATGGTGGCCTCAATTCTGGTGGACTTCAGAATTCCAAGGGATTCTAAGAATTAGGCAAATCAAAGTTAAATCAGGAATAGGGCTGGGGATACAGCTCAGTGGCATAAGTGCCTGCTTAGCAAGTGCTAGGTCCTGAGTTCGATTCCTGGTACCAAAAAAAATATGAAACCTCCATAAATCCCCATGCCAGATGAAAAGTAATACATAAATAAGCTCGTATGATGTCACCTCCCACAGTGTTTTATGCATATTAAGCACATAACTGATATCTGCTAATACTATGATGATGTACTTCTATGTTGCTATACTAAAATGAATAACCTATAGTTTCCAATAAAGCCCAGAAGACAGCACGGGGAAGCATGTCATAGGCCAGTCCACTGGCACGGAGAAGAGTCACCTGCCATTCACCATAACTCTAGGTTTTCTGATTCTAGGTTCCTCAGTGAGGTTCTGATCTGTTTTCAGTCTCTCTCCTATGAAACCTTCATGTTAAGGGCTCAGGTGACCATGACAGCCCATCTGGCAGTTCTTGCTACTAATACATTGATGCTCTGATCTGGGGAATTTGAGTCTCCAGTTAACACCCGGGTACACTGATAAAAATCACATTTCCAAGCCAAATGTGGTAGTGCACACCTGTAATCCCAGCACTGAGGAGGTTGAGGCAAGAGGATCACCATGAGCTCAAGACTAGCCTGGGCTATATATAATGAATTCAAGGCTGGCCTGAACTACATAGCGAGATCCTGTCCAAAAAAAAAAAAAAAAAAAAACCCTCATTATATTTTCCAGGTCAAAAAGGCAAGTAACCAGAGCTTAAAGTAGGTATACAGCACAGAAGTAACCAATTGTCTTTTCTCTAAAGTAGGCCCTGGGCCTCACAACTCTGCAAATCTCCATTTGCATACACCAACATCAGAGAGCCTAGGATTGTGAGGTTATGGCCTAGGAAGAAGCCTAGTTGCTGTCCCTTTTTCCAGGGAGAGAAAACAGTATTTGCCTGGGTCATTGGACCTGGGGTCCGGCATCCTGGGAACTGAACAAGGGTGCTTTGGGGGAGACTGTCCTATTCCCCTGCACCTTCCTGAAGGCCCCACCCTGTCTCCTTTCTTGTCAGGTGTGGCAGTGTGGGGGCCAGCTGGAGATCATCCCTTGCTCTGTGGTAGGCCACGTGTTCCGTACCAAGAGCCCCCACACCTTCCCCAAGGGCACCAGTGTCATTGCTCGCAACCAAGTGCGCCTGGCTGAGGTGTGGATGGATGACTACAAGAAGATTTTCTATAGGAGAAATCTGCAGGCAGCAAAGATAGCCCAAGAGGTAAGAGAAGTGGCGCTCAGATGTGTTTGGGTGAAAAGTACAGAATCTCAAACCGTGGCCAGGTGCCTACTGACAGGGACCTCCCCATCTCTACCATCCAGTGCCTAGCTCCACCCCTCAGAGCCCTGTGAGGTAAAAACCCACGGGAGATCTTGAAGATTAAACAAGGAGGAGAGGAAATTTAGTTAGCCCTGCCTGGGAAGGAAGAGGAAGGAAAAGAGAAAAAGAACGTCTTACAGGAGGGGTGGCTCTGATAAGCTAGAACCGGGGACCAGGAGAACTTCCTGGGAGTCTTGGGAGATGAAGGACCTAGTGAGGATATCAGTGGGGGCTCCCAAGCCAGAGCAAAAGGTCTGGGGTTGGATGTGAGGCAGTGCCTGTAGCTCCAATGGGTCCTGAGCAGGAATAAGCAGGAGAGGGAGTTGTACTGGGAGCTCTGTGCTATCTGGCTGGACAGTCAAGGCTGTGCAACTAACCATTAGAAGGGAATGACTTGATTGGCAGAAATCCTTTGGTGATATTTCGGAACGACTGCAGTTGAAGGAACGACTACACTGTCACAACTTTTCCTGGTTCTTGAACACTATCTACCCAGAGATGTTTGTTCCTGATCTGAATCCAACCTTCTATGGAGCCGTAAGTTTGAGAACTACTGTGTCTACCCATCATCACGGCATCTCCTATAGAAGTTCAAAACGACCTACCATACCAATGAATGGAAGTCAGTAACTGATTTTTACTCCCCACTGTTTTTTATCCAGGAAAGGGATGGAGGGGCCACTTTGGGGCTTCTAGAGATAGCTAAAAGTCTGACAGAAGGAAAGCCACCCATAAGCAGTGACTCTCAAATGTTGGTATGCAGCAAGCACCAGGAGTGCATTGTGAAAATAGGTTGCTGGGCCCCATCCTCAGAGTTTCTGGTTGAGGATTGGGATAGGGTCTGAAAATCTGCATTTCCACCAAGTCCCAGGTGATGCTAATGGTCTGGGTACCATACATTGAGAGCCACTGCTCTAAGGAAACTCCCCACTGAAGTCTTCCAAGGAACCTGGTATTCTGGGTATTCCCCCATCTTTCCCCATAGAGGGTGTCCAGTCTTATCTCTCTCATGCTCAGGGACTCTGCACTTCACTTTTCTATTAACGTCAGGTATCTGGATTAATGAACATAGAGGAGGAATCTAATCCTGCAATTCATTCCAGTTTAGTTGGCTCCATAACACAACTAGGAAACTAACTCCCAGGTGTGCTATCCTGGTTGCCCTCTCTACTTACTGTTCTCCAGATCAAGAACCTCGGCATCAGTCAATGCCTGGATGTGGGTGAGAACAACCGTGGAGGGAAACCCCTCATCATGTACTCCTGCCATGGCCTTGGCGGCAATCAGGTAGCCCGCCCACCCGTGCCAAGCAAGCAGGCCCAAGAGAAGCCTGTCCCTAGAGCATCTCCTTTCCTCATGGGCTTCTTTCTTGAGGTCTGGGGTGGCAGACACCCAGAACAGGAGGAGGAGGAGGTACCATCCCTACCTCAGGAATCTCCCAGTCTGAGGGACGGCGTGACACAGACAAAGTCTGATGTCTCAGCTGGGGACAGAGAGCAAACACTGACTTCAGTGCTGGTGCTGTGGAGCAGTGGGAAGGAGCATGTTAATCAGTACGGAAGAACCCATGTTAATCGCTGCAAGAACCCGGGGCAGGGCGATATTTACGGGTGGGTGTGGGAAATTACTTCTCTGTCTATATGGACTTATTCCTTATAACCAGATATGGTAAAAATCATGGAGACAAAGTTACAAAAATTATGGATGGCCACATCCACGTGCTTTACCTCTCTGGAGTCCATCTGTGGATGGCATTTCAGGGCAAGTAGCTTTGGAAGGTGGTGGACAAACTCCTCACCTATTCTCAGGACCTTCTCTTGACTTCCAGTACTTTGAGTATACAACCCAGAGGGAGCTTCGTCACAACGTTGCTAAACAGCTGTGTCTACATGCCAGTGCCAGCACACTGGGCATTAGGGCCTGTCACTTCACTGGCAAAAATAGCCAAGTGCCCAAGGATGAGGAATGGGAATTGACCCAGGTGAGTCTTTTTGCCCAGAAAGCTCAAAAGGAAACTGGGTATGGTGGTGCACACTCATAATCCCGCCACTTGGGAGGTGGAGGCGGGAAGGTGACTGAGTTCAAGGCCAGCCTGGGCTTTATAGCAAGTTCCAGGTGGTCCCGAACTACATAGTGAGACTCTCTAAAAACAAAACAAAGTGGCTTGGAATCAAGAACCTGAGGCCACATTTGCCCCCTCCTTGTTTTCTGTATCTTCTGCCTGAGACACAGGGGTGGATTAGAGTAGTGGAATGGTGAGTTGGGCTTGGTCACAGCAGGGTCCTCAGCACTTGAGGACTCTTGTGATGGCTGGTTTTGGCTGATACAAACATGGGGTCAGAGAGTATGGCCTGTGTCCTGTTCTGCCATAGCACAAGCATTTTTTGGCATTTTATCAGTTTTAGTAGATCACTGTGAAGGGCCATTTGTGGTTTCTACCTGCCTCTGTGTGGCAGGTGCAAAGTAAAGCAGTTCTGTGCATTAGCTTGGTTAATCTTTCAGGGGCTCTTTCCAAGTAGACAGTGCCTCATTTCTGCGGATGAGCTGAATGAAGCCCAATGAGTCTGTGACTGGCCCAAGACCCATCATTAGTAAATGGAGGGTGGGATTCAGGCCTACATAAGTTTGACTTGAAAGCATTTGTGTTTCCCATTGTACCACATCACTTCCACAGGACTGAGCCCGAACTCCATTCCACTCAGAAAAAGAGCATAGCCTTAAGGGTACAGTGAAGGAAGGAGTCAAAATATCAAATACACAAAATGGAGAGTGAGAAACACTGGCCTCAGGTCTTTGAACTTGGCCATCCAGGAGATATGAAGGGCATTTTTATGCTATTTGATAGAAAAAACATTTTTCTATTAGCTGTGGTCTTGATTTCCTCTACTTATTTTCCAGCCACTCAGGCTAAAGCTGGGGATGGGGAACTAGCACCAGACATGGGGAGAAATTTAGGAATGCATCTCTCAGAGTCTGCCTTCTGGAGATGGAATCAAAAGTATCCTCTCTGTGCCTTGGTGGCTTTCCTTTATCTTTCATCTGTTGCCCCCCATCCCTAGTAGCACTGTTAGAGGTCTGCAACCCAGACTGACCCTTTTTTGTGTTGTTTTTAGGATCAGCTCATCAAGAACTCAGGATCTGGTACCTGCCTGATATCCCAAGACAAAGCACCAGCCATGGCCCCATGCAATCCCAGTGACCTCCGCCAGCGCTGGCTCTTTGTCTAGGCCCTTGATCATCCCCACTATAAGTTCCCCTTGCCCCTCAAGTCCTCTCAGGAAACAGGATTGCAGATGTCTGGGAACCTGATCATCTGTCCTCTGTAGGCCATCAAGATGGATTTGTAAGTGAAATGGATGTCAAGGCAGAAGCTTCTTGCTCCTTGTAACAACTCTGGGCCCATTTTGTTTCTTCCACACTGACAGAAGAGACTATGTAGACATGCCTAGAGCTTTCCTTCTGTTCTTGAAAAAAGGCCTCCAGAATGGAGGGAAGGCCAAGGGCAACAACTTTGAGGTCAAGAAGAATATCTCTGCAGCCCTGTCCTGAAGCCTTGGTCAGCCAAAGCATCTACAGAATTTAGTGAAATAGTGTGATCTAGTAGAGGGTTTGAGGTCAAAGCTTCCCTCGCTAATAATACCCGGTGTGTAGAACTGACTACAATTTACAGAAAGCACCCATTGAGGCATCCTTTATCTTAATTCATTTGCACAATAATCCTGTGAGAAAGACAGGGTGAGATCTACTGTATCCATCTTACAGGTAGGAGAGCAAAAGTGGAGATAAAGTAGCTTGCCTACAGTTGCATAACTAGTGGCTGGCTGAAGCTGACACTGGAGCTCAGTCTTCAATGCTGAACCATGGATCATTTCACTAGACAACTAGCCAGGAGTTTCCCACTCTCTCTGCCCCATTATCACTGAGCTACTGTCAGCCTAGATGAAGTCAATAAGAGTCCTGGCAAGACTGAGGAAGCAGGTGGGGCGTTGTAGTGCACATCTGTAATCCCAGCACTTGGGAGCTTGAGGCAGGAGGATCAGTAAGAGTTCGAGGTCCCCCTGAACTGCATGGGGAAACCCTGTCTCAAAAAAACAAAAGATTGAGGAAGCAAGTCATTGTGCAGTCAAGCAAGACTGATTTCATCTGTCATGCGTGCATTAAGTCCTGGTGTGAAGCAGGCCTGATGTGTGTACTAGCTCTTCTAGCAACGTGGACCCCACTGCAACTGGCTGCTTTGTGTGATACAGCCCTCTGTCTGGAAGAAAATTAAAATTCTGTCCAGGAAGTCTTTCGACGTCAATAGCAGGCTGTCACCACATGAGGGTGCCATGGGACCACTTCTGCCTCCTGTTCGCCAGACGCGGCAAGAGGTCCCTGGGAGCCTTCAGCACCCAGTAAGAGACACTCTGAAGTGCCCCAGCTAAAAGGAAAGGAGAACTAGGGGAAAAGGGGAAAGTTCTATCTCTGAAAGAGAAGAGTTGGACATGGGATCCCTGTGGAAATAAAGGTTTATGGCATTGGTAGAAGTGTACATTGGGCTTCCCTTTCCCTGAACTGTGCCTTAACTGAACCAGTTGATTCAGGCTGGGAAATACCACATACACTTGACAAGCACTGTTACACCCAGCCCCTTCTCCCTAAACACCCAAGTCTGGCCCATGTAGTGGGTGTCAAGCATGTGGAAGTAGGAAGAGATGTAAGATAAGGTCCTTCTATCTTGGAACTCCCAGTCCAAATGTACACAGGTTGTGAAATTCTGGAGATGTCCAAAAATGTGCTCTATGAGCTGCAGAGAAAAATGCCTCCCACTTAAAGGAATCAAGGAAGGCTTCACGAAGATAGTGACATTTCTCATGGATAAAGAAGTCTCAGGTAGGAAAGACTCAGTAAACAAATATCACACAAGCAGCCATCTAGCATGAGCATAGCCACAGAGAGACAAAAATACAAGTGGTTCTAAAAAGCAAGACCTCGTGGAGAGAGATGTGTCTCTAGAAGCTAGATGAGGGCCGAATTTTTACTTTGGTGGGCACTGAGAACTTTCACCTTCCTAAGACCCTTGCTCTACTAAAAAAAAATAAAATTGTATTTTGTGAATGCACTGATATAAAAGTGAATAGAACCCAGATTCTATTTATTTTTTTCTGATCTTAAAAGTAATGTTGAGTTAGGGAAGGGTTAGCTGTTGCTAAGAACAAGGACAGGAAACTACTTCCCTAGTTTTCCAAGACATTTTTCTGAACTCCTTAAAAGTATTGCAAACCCCAGACAATGTGCCTACTAGGCAAGTCTGCCCTATAGATGAGTGGGGCCCAAATGAAAGGGCTTTGACGCCAGTTCTAATAACTCAGGCTAGCCAGTCATACTCTTCAATCCTGACTTCACTCTTGGCTGCATTCAGCATCCAGACATTTATCAGACATGGATCCTTTGCCACTTGTCCCTGCATACCTCATCATGTTGGTAGTATCACCCAGTGGCACCCCAGATCAATCATATTGTGCCAACCAAGATCTGCTGTGTGTGATGCCAACAAGCTTCCTCACACCTGCCCTAAAATAGCATTTCCTGAGTGAGTTAAGAGTAACTCAGCTGGACATGATGTTACATGCCTGTAATCCCAGCACTCACGAGACTGAGGCAGTAGGATTGTCATGAGTTCGAGGCCAACCTGGGCTACATAACCAGACCCTGTCTCAAAAAATATTTTTTTAAAATAAGTAACTCACAGCATCATGGGTGGGACTGGAGGGAGATAAGACTACATGCCATGCTCAGGGTGGACCCAGACATGAGGTCAGGGGAGGTCAAGGAAGGGAGGTGGTCAAGAGGAGGAAGAAGGTGCTGACCAGGTGGTGGGAAAACTAGGGAAGTAGTTTCTTGTCTTTGTGCTTAGCAACAGTTAACCCTGCCCTAACTCAACACCTGCATTATTCCTTAAAACTTATCTGGGCCCCTCCCTGACCGTTTTCAGAGCTAACCGAAGGACTCGCCTTTTGCAACCTGCTTCTAGCCCTGTGCAACTATTTCCCAGCATCATAGTATCAAAGCACTGATCCCTTCTGGGTACTTGAAGAGTACTGGACTGTTGCTCCAAGGAGCAAAATTCCTCATAATTTATTATTTTTTAATTACAAAAGTAATACTGCAGAGAAAAGTCAAATAATATAGAAAATAAGTTTAAAAAATCAGTTGGATATGGTGGTATATACCTCTCATCCCACACTCTGGGAGGCTGAGGCACAAGAACTGCAAGTTTGAGCATAGCCAGGGAATTTAAACAAATTAGTAAGATCCTTTCTCAAAAAAAAAGGAAAGAAAGAAAAGAAAGAAAGTTTGTCATGATGTTCCATACTTACAGATTTATTCTATTATAGCATAGGTGTCCAAACTCTTGACTTGCCTGATCTGCAGTGTGGTAACTGAAGAGGAATTCTCAGGCCACATATAAAATGTATAATGTAGTTTTATTGTTACTGCTTTTTTTTATTTAAGACAGAGTCTTGCTATGCAGTTCAGGCTGGCCTTGAACTCACTATGCAGCCCAGGCTGACCTCAAACTCAGATGATCCCCCATCTCATCTGTGTGCTGGGCTGCGCCACCACACCCAGCTTACACTGTGTAATACAGTTAATGTACATAACTTCCAAAATTCCCCTCAGTTTTTACACTTTATTATATTACTGCAGGAAATAAGATCATGTTTAATAATTAAATAAGAAAGTTTGTATGTCTGCTTAGTAACAATAACCACTTGTCTTTAGAGGTGCATGTGTATAGATAGGTTGAAGTACTGTTGGAAACGACTGCACTTTGCTCACCAGGGACATGTAATAGCTGGGATGGTGGCTGCAGGAGGCAGAGATAGCACTGAAGTGTGCCTTCACCTACACAGCCTTCTGCGGTCACCTATGCAGTCCATGACTGAGCATTGTACGATAGACTCAAAAATCACATGAGAATATTAGTTTATAATCTTATGAGGCTACACTACTAGCTGTCCAGAGCCACATGTGGCCTATAGGTTGTCTTCTATCAATATACAAATATACTAATTCCACAGTACCATCTCACACATGACTTTAGTTTCTTCACTTAGAATATTTTCATGTCAGTTCATTTAAGTCTAACTTACTTTTTTTTCCTTCACCTTTTTGAGACAGGGTTTCACCATGCAGTTCAGGCTGGCCTTGAACTCACTATAACACAGGCTGGCCTCAAACTTGTGGCAATGCTCTTGCCTCAGCCTCCCAAGTTCTGGATTACAGGTGTGCACCACCATGCTCTACTTAATTTACTGTTTTAAAGCTATATAGTTTTTCACAGTAGGATTAGAACCAATTTATTCAAATTTATAATCCATATATATTATTTCACAATACTTATAATCTGCTATATAGTATTTCACAGAAGGATTAGAACCAATTTATTCAAATTTATAATCCATATAATCTTGTACATTTATTTTTATGTCTGTGTATATTTCAAAAGGACATATTACTAGCATTGGAACTGCTTAGTCAGAAGAAATTAATGCCTCAAAATTTAAGCCAGGGCTACTATGTATGCCTAATTCAAATAAATGGGTCTCACCATCATGGAGATGATGCACCCAATATAAGGAGCTTAAGTACAGTCCTAGAGTTTGGTTTTTAAGCAAATACAGATTGAGTCTCCCTGGATCAGGCCAAGGGAACAGAGACGCATATGAAACAGGCCTACCCTTAAAGGTTCACAACTTTGACCTATATGATGTCAAGGGGGAGCCTTTAGACGTCCCTGCCTCCTTTTGAACTCCTCCCCTGGGCTAAGAGTCTCCTACTCTCCAAAAAGGCAGGGAAGTAGGAGAATGACAAAAGTCCTCAATCCCTCAGCCCAACTCAGGCCACCTCTCTGAGGTCCACTTTGATCTGAATGCAAGAGACTGAACTGGAGAGAGAGCCCTCCAGGTGACCTGAGCATGAAAGCACAACTTTGAACAACTCAAGGGCCCTGACAAGAAATGATCTGTGTAGACTCCAAGCACCTTTCCCAGGCCTCTCCCGCCCTGCAGGCATGAAGCCTGGCTTCTGCAGCATGTGGGCAAGGAAAGCCCCAGGTGAGCCAGGTGATTTTCCTACTTCCCTGTAAGCTTCTAGGCATCTCCCTGCCCACTCAAAATCCCCCATTTTGCTACCATCACTGCTCCAGCCATGCACTTCCTCTTCGGAAACTGCAGTGGCACTAATCACTTTGTGCCCAATCCAAGGATCTCTGCACCTTGCTCATTTCTGCTCTGTTGACCTTGAGTGGCACAGCCCTTCATCTCCTGCAGGGCGGGCCTGCCTGCCCCTTGCCTCCTTGTTCTGCCCCCAATTCTCAGAGCCCACCGACTGTCATCCCATTCTGAAGTTGCTCTCATCATTCCTGCTCCACATTCCTTGGTTCTAGGAACACTCTTTTTTACTTGAGTCTTCCAAACCTGTTTCTCAGTATTTCCTTTCACCAGGGCATTTGCTTTGCTTCTGCCTGCACTCACACCTATGTGCAAGGGCACCCCCTAGCGCTCTTTCTGGAGTGTCTTCCTTCTGCTAACCACTCTCTCCTTCCTGTTCTGCTTTCCCCTCCTAGTGCACAGGCAGGTCTCTGCATTACAGTACAACTGAGAACAGTGAGACAATAATAGATTCCAGGGATAGGACAATGAGGGGTGTGTGCCAAGGGAAAAGTGGTCTTGGTTCTCCATTTAATTTTATTATATATATTTTTTGTTTGTTTGTTTGTGACAGGGTCTCACTATGCAGTTAAGGCTAGCTTTGAATTCACTATGTAACCCAGGCTCTCCTTGAATTGCAGTAATCCTCCTGCCTCAGCCTCCCAAGTGCTGGGATTATAGGCAGGTACCACCATGCACAGTTTCCATTTTATTTTTGAAAAAATGTTTGTTGGATGCTCTTCAACTAAAAGCAGATGATTAAGTGAGCTCCTACCTTGTTCTGTCTTTGCCTAATGGATACATTAGTTGACTTGAAAAGCAATCTTTTGGGGGCATACTGGGTATCTAACTCAGGACCTCACATTTGCCAGGCAGACACTGTGCAACTGAGCTAAATCCCTGGCCCCTTGAAAAGCACTCTATTCATTTGTACTTCCGTGTCACCTGTGATTTTTCCCTGCCTTCCACCCACAGCCCTGTCAGCTGGCAGGAAGAAGGTCAGCAAAGCTGATGATAAGAGGCGCATAAAGAGGGTTTGGTTCACGGCAAGAGGTCAGTGGTCTACTTTCCTGGCAACATGCTGCACTTCCTCATGCTCACCACCCTGGTCCTTTATGGTAAGTGGATAGTTTGGCCTGAGTTCTGTAAGGGAGAGGGATTTTTGCACAAGGGTCAGACTGTCTTCCCTAAGCCCAGGCCAGCTCCCTCCCAGGTAAGGGCAAGCTGCTCTGTCTGCGAGGCTAGCAAAAACTTCACTGGCCTGGAGCATCAGATAGAAAAGTGGGGGTTACCACCAGCCGTGTAACACTTTTCTGGTGAAAGGTGCTAGAGCCATGAAGCAGAAAGAAGCCCTTCCGAGGGATCAGGGCTTCCCCACCAACCCTCTTGACGGGAAGACATCCTGAGTGGGCCCCCACTGGGATGTGCCTTGCTATCCCTATTCACTGGGAAATCCTGCCAAACATCAGCAGAAGAGTTCCCTCAAGCCAAGGGCTGACCTTGAGCAAACTGAGACCACAGGGAGTCTCTGGGGCCCCAGACTGGTGATTCCAGATAGGTCATTTCTATCAGGCCACAATTCCAGGACACCAGGGAAAAGCGGAACTACTCAGGTGCCCCTGCTTTCAGAGGGGGCACAAAGAATTCACAGCGGGGCCCCTCAGTTTTTAGAGAAGAGCTGTGAATTTGCAGACACGGCTCACATTCCTCAAAGCACAGTTCCCTCCCCTGCCCCCTCCCAGAGCTGACCTCGTGCTTAGTCATCACTCACTTTTCTTCTGCTCCACAAAGGACACAGCACCCAGGACTTTCCAGAAACTAATGCTCGAGTAGTTGGAGGGACTGAGGTCCGGAAAAATTCCTGGCCCTCTCAGGTGGGTGTTCCTTCAGCCCAGACTCTCAACTGAATGAGTGCTGCTATGTCCTTACGAAAAGTGCTATGTATGTTTGTGTGTTTTTTCTCAACCAGCAGCTTACCAACTGTCTAGATCTCAGGTTTTAAAGATGGATTAGGGCCAGGGATAGAGTTCAGCAGCATAAGCACCTGCCTGGCAAGCACCAGGTCCTGAGTTCAATTCCCAATACCAAAATGAATCAATAAAGTAAAAGACAGATGGGACCAGGCTTAGTTGGGCTCTTAAATGCAAAAGGCTTGGCAGAGGGGACTTGACACCAACCATACTCCCAGGCTCACACTAAGTACAGACTGCCTTTCTACTGCCAGCAACACCCTTCATGACACACTGCAGGACTCATGAAATGCGCTCCACACACGGGCACATACACATACACAGAGCAGTTGCTTGTTTGGGTAAAGAGTTTCCATTTTTGTAACAGGACAGGGAGGCCCAGCATTTAAGCAAATCTAAATGTGTAAAACTGGCCGCTTCACAGGTGAACAGCCACACTTTGAGAGGAATCACTGCAACTGCAACGAGATCCAGTTTACCACAGTGTGAGCCCTGTGTGTCACTGGAGCTACTGTAAAATCTGAGGAAACACGAGCTGACGGAAATGAACATTCCAGTAGCGTTTCTGAGTATTCCCTGTAATGAGGGGACAGTGTATTTGAGAACCTTGTAAGGTGTGCTCTGGAGACCTAGGTTGTGGGCCTTAGATGAAACAGCTATACCTTGGCTACATTTCCTTTGCAAGAAAGAACAGTGATAAAAGGACCTAGGTTCCAAGTCTATTTCAACAACTTAGAGCAAGGATGCCAAATACACTCCATGGGTGCCTTTATGTACCCACCACATCCACAGCAAACATCACCGAACAATGCAGCATTCCTGTAAGTGGACCCCAGAAGCACACCCCTTATCAACAGCACACTCTTGGTAGCCACTACCAACCAATCCATAGCAATTGGCAAGTCAAATGAAACCTATTTGCTATCCTTAGTTTAGAAAGTTGGAGACTGTGTTGAGGGATGTCAGGAATTTAAGGAGGTGACGGTGATATGTTTGGGGCAAAGCCTTTTGAAAAACACCAACCTATCCCTCCTTTCTTTCCTTCCCATCTAGATTTCCCTCCAGTACTTGTCTCTAGGTTCCTGGCATCACACCTGTGGAGGGACCCTCATCAGAGAGAAGTGGGTGCTGACAGCTGCTCACTGTGTAGACAGGTGAGAAGAACAAAGGTCAGCTTTTCATGAGCCCCTGGGAGGAGCAGCTGCTGGATTTTCTTGAGGAACATCTAATTATGACTTCTCAAGGCGGGGTGAACAGTAGGCCACTGACCAGCTCATTTGTGCTTGGAAATCAATGTAGCAGGGAGACAGTATAGAGAAAAGTACAAGTTATGGAGTCAGGCTCGGGTTTGAATCTTGTTTCACCACCTTCTAGCTGTGTAACCTGGAGCAACTGACTTAGCTTCTCTTCTCTCATTCCCTGATCTCTAAAATGGGATGATGGTATCTACATGATAGAGTTATTAGGACTGAGTATATATTCAAGTGCCTACTCAACATAGGACTGGCAACTATTTTTTCACTGTTGCCATGAGTAATAGTTCTCAAATTTGAGATGTATCAGAATCATGTAGAAGCCACAGATGGCTGAGTCCCATCCAGCAGAATTTCTGATTTGATAAGTCCACAATGAGGCCTGATATTTCATTTTTATGTGTGTGATATTAAGGATTAAACCCAGGGGCTTCACACTAAGCTACATACCCACCTGTTCTTATATTTTATTTGAAGACAGTGTCTCACTAAGTTACTCAGGCAGGGCACAAACTTATGACATTCCTACCTCAGCTTACAGAGTGCTTGGATTGTAGACATGGGGCCACCATGCCTGGCTGTGATGATAGGCATTTCTAACAAGTCTCTGGGTGATAGCTAATGCTTATCAAGACCACACTTTATGAATTACCAGTCTGGGACTGGAGATATAGGTCAGTAGCAGAGCACCTGCCTGGTAAGCATGAGGCCCTGAGTTTGATTCCTGGTATCCCTCCCCACCTCCAAAAAAAAAAAAAAAAAGAAAGAAAAAAAAGAATTACTACTCTATTCTGGGCATAGTGGTACACATCTGTAATCCCAGCATTTGAAAGGCTGAGACAGGGGAATCACTGTGAGTTTGGGCCAGTTTGGGCTACATAGTGAGTTCAAGGTCAGTCCCAACTACATAGTAAGACCCTATCTCAAAAATGAAACAAAAAAGTTTATACTTCCTTCAAAATTGCCCTATGGTTCACAACCATTATTTCATTCATGTTCACCATACTTGTCCCAGGTTATGATACGTGAAAATGAAGTTGATAGTGTTTTTCACTCTCATAAGTTAGTAAATCAGAATGAAGAGCTTGTCACCTCTTCATCTTCAAAGCTCTTTCACCCTCCTCTGCCTGAGACAGATAATATGGAGTCCTGTCCTAAAGATAAGATGTAAGGTGACTTTCCAACCTTTCTCTAAGGGGACAAGAGAGTTCCTTAGATCACTTGGGGTTTCCTTCTCTCACTCCAGTCCACGGATCTTCCGTGTGGTTGTTGGAGAGCACAACCTGAAGCAGAATGAAGGCTCTGAGCAGTCTGTGAGTGTGCAGAAGATTGTGATGCATTCGAAGTGGAACACCAAGAATGCGGCTGCCGGGTAAGCACAAGCTCAGGCTTCCCCTCAGCTGGGAGGAGGAGGGTCTCGGCCTCCATCACATCTTTTGCCAGAGAGTTAGCAGGATTGCACTGTCTGAAACTTGGTCCGGGGCTCATAGCCTAACCTTTGGATGATGAACCAGTTGAATCCAAGAGAGAACACTGTATCTTGCAGGGAAGTAATGAGCAGGCTCATTCATGCAGGTGGACTTTGAGAACTGATATTTGGGAGCTCAAAAAGAAATTTCCTAAAGCGAGTCTTACATGGGAGATCTGCAAGAGTGAGGTGCAGACTTCTGGAAAGGAAATTATTAAAATATGGCTAGGGTTGAGGTGGGGTTTTAGCCCTGTAGCAGAGTGCTTGCCTAGTATGTGAGAGACCCTGGATTTGACCCCCAGCACTGCTAAAGAAACAAAAATAAGGCAGGCGTTCATGCTAAGGAGTATGGAAGTACAGAGTTCAAATGATTAAGGAATTTCTGCAGAGCTCGCAGAGCCACACAATATTTTATGTCTTTCTTCTCTGAGAATGTTGCCAACAACCTCACAGCATCTGCTCTTTACTGACTCCCTAATCGCAGCTTCCCTTCACAGTTTTACACATTTTGCGGACATTGGCAAGAGGCTGCAATACTAAGATTTCACCAGCAGATGCTGCTGTTAAACATGCAATCTCCCACAGCTTAACTGCTTAGCAAGTTAGGCCCCTCATTCAAATTTCCTTTTCAATTCCACAGGCACACGAAAGCTTAGTGACCTTAGCACAGGTGGTGACCTGAAGGAAGTTTTGACTCCAGAGTGAGTTTTCTCCTCTTGCAGCTATGACATCGCCCTGCTGCAGCTGGCCCAGGCAGTTGACCTCAACAGCTACGTGCAGCTAGGTGTTCTGCCCCAGGAGGGAGTCATCCTGGCTAACGACACTCCCTGCTACATAACAGGCTGGGGCCTGACCAGGAGTAAGTCACCTCCATTGGCTGCATTCATTACTGGGATCTTCATTAGTAGCTGAGCTACTAGGGCATATTTTTCTGTGGTGTTAAATATTTAACACCAGAGATCATTAATCCAAGGAACCACAGATAAACTAGCTGATACATTAAACCAAGTTAATAGCCTCTGGAATAGTTAAACAAGAGAATCAGACTCTTGGACTTAAAAACAGTCTTACCAAAGTGTGGTTATAAAGGGGGCGGTGCATACCGGTGAATGAACCTGAGGTCTTTGTGCCGAGCTATATCCCCAGCCCCTTTTAATTTTTTATTGTGAGACAGGATCTTGCTAAATCGCTAAGTTACCCCAGCTGGGCTTGAACCTGTGATATTCTTGCCTCAGTCTCCTGCAATGTTGGAATTACAGATATGTGTTACCACACGTAGGCCAAAGACAGTTTTTTGTACCAGTTCTCATTTTGTACATGAGAAAAGTAAGGACCAAAGCAATTAAGGATCATGATCACATGGTTAGTACAAAATTATGACCAGAACCTAGATGTCTTGGTTTTCACTTTGGTGGTCATTACAGCACTGTGCTACTTTCAGGCACTGGACTGAGTTACAGCAAACAAGCTAAGGGTAGTTGTAGATCTAGGTAAGTCAGGGTGGAAAAGATTTAAGCTTTTCTCTAGTCATCACAGGGAATGTTATTCAGATAACATCGATCCAGGCATCGTGGCGCACACCTGTAATCCTAGCACTTGGAAGGCTGAGGCAGGAAGATCACTGCAAGTTTGAGGCTAGCCTTGGCTACATAGCAAGACCTTGTTTCAAAAGAAAGGAAGAAAGAGAGAGAAGAGGAAAAGAGAAGAGAAGAGAAGAGAAGAGAAGAGAAGAGAAGAGAAGAGAAGAGAAGAGAAGAGAAGAGAAAAGAGAAGAGATCATGGAAAAGTGGGAGGGCTATGGGACAGAGATAGTTAGGAAGGTCAGAAACATTCAGCTCAGCCTGTTAACTACCAGGCGGCATTTGGGTTTCTGAAGGGCAGGCAAGGCCTTGCTGTGAGCAGTCAGTCTGCTGTAGAAACCTGGGGCTGAGAGACACACTTCTAACCTGGCTCTGCTCTCTGTTAATCTAATGTCATTGTAGTTCAGTTTCTTGATTTATGACATGAAAGGGTTATTGTAATGAAAAACATGATACATGTGCAAAGGCTTTGAAAAGTCAAAAGAGCTAGAGAAAAAAAGCTGCACCCAGTTCTTAAGAAACGGAAACAGGTGTGTGTGTGTCCTAGTTCTGCTTTGGGAGGCTTAGAGTGTAAGAAGCAGAACAGAGAGATAAGTTATCAACCAGTAAGACCATTCTCCTTCCTGAACTAGGTTATCCACAAGTGAAAAAGTCAGGGTAGGATTGTTGACTTAGAGGCTGGGAACAGTAAGAGGCCTGTAGCTGCCGTATAGCGAGAAGAGGATCTGTGATATATAGCAGAGGGAAGGAGCTTACCCTGAGTTTGGGAAGGTTTGGTGGGTGTGGAAGGATTTTTCCCTGGACAGAATCAGAGCAGAGGAGCAGACATGCAGTACATTGTAGTACAGTGTGGCTAAGTGTTACAATAAAGACAATGTGTGTCCTGTTCAGCCCGTGGGCAGGTGTCCCAGACCCTGCAGCAGGCTTACCTGCCCAGCGTGAGCTATACCATCTGCTCCGGCTCTTCCTACTGGGGCTCTACCGTGAAGAACACCATGGTGTGTGCTGGAGGAGATGGAGTTCGTTCTGGATGCCAGGTGAATACATGTGGAAGGGATCAGAAATCTCACCGCCATCCCTTCTGCTCTCTGCCTTTGACCCTCTACCTCTTGCTCACCCCCTGTTCCACACCTACTCTTGCACCTATGCACCGACTCAGCTTTCTATTTCTGCATCTGAGCGTGATTCTGTGCTAGTAACTCTGTATTCACAGAATCTCAAAGTTGAAGGTAACCTCAAAATTCGCCTTACTTAATGACCCCACCTTAACAGCTTGCTGATGGTCCAACATTTGTGTGTTAGCATATGTATGTGTTCTTCAGATGTTGTTTGTGACCAGATTCGGGGCTGGGCCTCAAAGGGTGGTTGTAATTGTATGTCAGACGGTTCCCAATCTCATCTTTTTATTGTACTTCATCCATTAACACTTCTTTACCCCATTATTTATAGGAATGGGTTCAGATGAGTATGATAGGGAAAAGTACACAAAATAATTTCATATTAGTTTTCATATAGTAGAGAAAATTCTCTACTTAGACAAAGTCTAAAGATTAAAGGTTTTCTAGTGAAGTTCCACAGATGCTCAGTGCCAGGCACCATGCCAGGGACACAAAGAAGCTCCTCTGCTCCTCCACTTGTTTGATTCTTTTTGTGTCCCTAACATGGTGCTTGGGGGAAGGAGCAGAGGAGCAGACATACAGTGTGGCTAAGGGTTACAATAAAGACATGAATAGAGTGATGTGGGAGCTCAAGGGTAGGTTCCACTTCTATTTGCTAGAGACAGAAGAGACGTGCATTTCCTAGGAAAAGAGAATCTACAGAAAGCCCTGAAGGTTAAATATGAGGAAGCCAGGTAGAAAAAAGGCAAAGACATTCAGAGACCAAAAAAGCATAAATAAAAGCATCAAGCCAAGACATAACTTTCCCACAGTAGAACAAAACAGAGGTTGGAGGTCCATAAGCCAAATCCAGCTGCTGCCTGTTTTTGTACTGCCCACAAGTTAAAAACAGTTAATACATTTTCAAATGGTTAGAGAAAAAAAAATCAAAAGATTTAAGCACACATGAAAAATGCATACAAATTTGCAGCATTCATAAGTGAGTGATATCAGGTCACTGTCATGGTTGTTCATTTACTTACCTGTTTTGATTTTCTTTTTTGTTTTTTTTTGCAACAGGGTCTTGATGTGTAGTTCAGACTGACCTTGAACTCACTATGTAGCCCAGACTGGCCTTGAACTTGCAGTATTTCTCTTGCCTCACCCTCCTGAATACTGAAACTACAACTGTATGCCACCATGCCAGGCCACTTACCTATTTCTTATGGCTGCTTTTGCACTACAGTACAGAGTTCATAAAGAGAAGGTGTGGCCTGCAAAACCCAAGATATTTACTATTTGGCCTTTCCACTAGAAGTTTGCTAACCTCCAGGCTAGAGGATAAGCTATTACTTTACTGAGAAAGGTCAGGAGATTAAACCAGAGAGGTCAGCAGGAGCCACATGACTCCTTGTGACTCAAGGCTTCAAATTCCATGCTTGAGGATATGACCTTTATCTCTTAGGCACTGGAAAACCATTGAAGACTTATAAACAGAACAGCCAATTGGATTTGCCTTTTAGTGGTGATGTAGGCATGGTTTTTGAGAAGGGTAAGAAAGTAGGGGGACTGGTTAAGAGGCAATTGCAATAATCCAGGTAGGAAATTTGAGGGCCTGGATTTGGGCAAGATTGATAGGAGTAGAGAAGAGGGAGGGAATGGAAGAGAGAGGAAAGGAGCAGGATCTGGAATGATTTCCCAGTATCTGGTTCGAGTGATTTGGGGTATGAAGTTAGTACCACAAACAAGACAAGATTTATAAGGTTTAGACATCCAGGTATAAGCAACCAGTACCCGCTCCCAAAACAAAAAGTTGCAGAATAAGAAGAGAACATTGGGTTAGGGAAGAACTGGATGAAAACACAAATGCTTGAGTGTTTCAGAGATATGCAGAGTGATAAAAGAAAAGAGTAATAAAGATTTATAAAATCTCAGGAAATACTGCCAGGTCATCATATATCTAGTATACAATGCAGCCAGGAACCACAGTGGAAAAGAAGAAAAGGACTACTTCACAACTAGTAGATCACTGTTGTTCATGGCAAGAGTCATTTTAGTAGAGTGGTGAGGGCAGGAGTTATAATAAACAATAAGGAATAAACAGGCAGAAAAAAATATACAGCAGGGAGCCTTGGGTGAAAGGAATAGAAAAAGTCTGGTAGCTTTAAGAACAGCTAGTCATGGAGGAGGTGAATCTTTTAAAAGGGAAGAAAACTGAGTACGTTAATAGGCAGAAAGAAAAGTATCTGGTACAAACCAGGGAAAAGGAATAATGGATGGCACAAGATCCCAGAAGAAAAGGAAGAGATGGAACCAACGGCACTGACTCTGGCCAGGAAGAGGGGTGTCAGACGTGCACGTGGATGTGAGTTTGCAGCTTGGGTAGCTGGAAGTTGGCAGGTGTTCTGAGTTACTGCTTCTGGTTATGCACGAATTACGAAGAGTCGATTTGACTGCAGAAAATGAAGGTGGAAAGGTTGCATAAGTCTGGGATCCTTAAGGAGAATGGAAGGATTGTCCTCCAAGATGCTGAGGTCAGAGGTGAAGCAATGACCACGTGGGCTACTTACTCAGACACCAGATATGGGGAATGGATTATCCAAGGCTGGGTTTTCCTGCAAGAGGACAGCAATAAGACCCAAGTCTGCAGATCGATTGCAAAGTTCAAGCTATGCAGAAGAAGAGAAGTTGTTAGCAGGAGGCTGACAGGCTGGTTGAAATTGTAGAATGAAAGAGTAAAGGGGAGTTTTGTGAATCCAAAGAACCATGGAAATAAGGCAACCAATATGTCCCAATTTTCCTGTGACTTTCCTTGTTAAAATTTAAAAGTCAGGATTGGGGAGCAGACTTCTGCATCGTCTAGCTCCTCATCAGCAAGCCAGCCCCACAAATAAGGTGTAGCCCTCTGAGTTAATTCTCATCCTTCTACTGTCTCAATACCTTCAATTTTCAAAACCTAAAGTGATTTTCTTCTAGATGCCACTCCAAATTGATAATTCTCTGAGACACCTGTGTCACCTGTTCTCTTTCCACTGGAGTTTCCCAAATAATGGGTCTTCTGGGATTTCAGATTTCTGATTCCCTTTCTCCTCAAATGGATTCACTACAACATTTCCAGTTCAATCACTACATTCTTTTCCAGCTCTTCCTCCTGGCATAAAATCCTTAGTCACACCCTCTGTCTCCTCAGAGCTTGGTGAGTCTCTTTTCAGGTCATTTAGCATATGACAGTAGTACTCACAACTCCATTCTTTCCCATTCCTCTCAATCTGAAATACTCTCAAGTCCCTTTTAGGATATAGATGGAAGAGAGGTTGTTTCGAGTACAATAACTTAAAGAAAACACATTGTCCCAAACAGCAGTTGGAGTAGAGTACAGCTAGTTCCTCTTAAAAAGAATTATCTCCAGTTTGAATTTTTGGTCTTTTCCCCTAGTTCTTCTTGTTTGTTTGTCTATTCTTTTGTTTTGTTTTGTGTTTTTTGAAACAGGGTCTCATTATGTAGTGTATCCTGGATTTGAACTCACTATGTAACCCAGGCTGGTCTTGAACTGGTGATGATGATCCTCCTGCCTCAGCCTCCTGAGTGCAGGGATTACAGGCAGGCACCACCACACCTGGCCTATTTCTTTTTTTTTTTTTTAATTTTTTAGTATCAGAAATTGAACTCAGGACCTTGCACTCTTAATTCTTATTGAAGCTATACCTATTAAACTGGAAAATACTGTAAGACCATGAGTCTCAGTAGTAGAAAAGAAAACTCATTGTACCAACTCTGCTTATCTAGTTCTTCCCCATAGGGGACAGCTTTCAGCTCTTTTGGCTGATCTTTTGAGGTCAACCTCCATACTTTAATACATATAAACTGATACTTTATTTTTCAATTCAGGTATTATGGGAAATGTAGACCTGTCATTCATATATATATATAACCCTACACCCCCATCTCACCTGCCTCACCTGCTCAGCAAGAATGTTAAGGACATCAACCTCAACCTGCAAAAATAATTTTGGTTAGGTCAATGTTCATCCAGTGTTTATTATGACTATGAAAAATACTATTTACAACTAAATC
Source organism: Hydrochoerus hydrochaeris (assembly GCA_004027455.1). Taxonomy (NCBI): domain Eukaryota; kingdom Metazoa; phylum Chordata; class Mammalia; order Rodentia; family Hydrochaeridae; genus Hydrochoerus; species Hydrochoerus hydrochaeris. The sequence continues at coordinate 122,689 of PVLA01005617.1, forward strand.
ATGTAATACTCTAGGATTACTTTTCCTTTCTTACATAATTTACTTTTTTCCCTGGAGTTAATAGTTGCCTTTTTTTGTTTGCTCTCTATATAGTTAATTCATCCCTAATTTAGCCCCACATCTTCCACTAATTTGTAAATCACCTGCTTCATTTTCTCGTGACCCCAGCAGTCTGTGACCTTCAGCAGTCTGGCCCAGGGGCGTGGGTCTACTTGTGTTCATTATAACATTTAGTGGGTTTTTTTTTTTCTTTCTAGAAATTCCAGACCTTTGATTGTGAAAGTATCCTTTGTTGATTATTTCCTCATCTCCATTTTTAGTTTTCTCTTTCTAGATTTCTTTTCTGGACACCAAGGATACATCCCAGGGTTTTGTGCAGGCCCACCAAATGCTCTGCCACTGAGCCACACTCCCTCCTAACCCTCTTTCTAGAATTTCTTTTATTCACGTGGTTTCCTCCTGGTCCTGTCCTTTATATTTCTTTGTTCTATTTTATGTTCCAATTCTTTCAAATTTTCAGCCCTGCTATCAAATTTATAGTTTCTAAACGTTACTTTTTTGTTATTCTCTGACTGTTCATGTTTTTATATCATGGATGCAATATAAATTGTAGTTCTATAGTTTATTTTCTTCTTTAGACTTGGTTGCCTTCACTTTTTGTGTATTTATTTTTTGGTAGCTTTTTTGGTCTATATTTAGTTTTTGCAGTGCTTGGAATTGAACCTAAGGCCTTGAGCATATAAACGCAAAGATCAGGGCTGGGGGTCTAACTCAGCAGCAGAAGCATCTGCTTAGCAAGGGCATGCTCTGGGTTCAATTTAGCACCACAAGAAAAAACAACAAAAAGGTTCTATGCTAGTGTGGTGGAGAGGAAAGATCTCAATATGATATAATTCCTGACTTGAGAAGCTCATGGATATGTATGAGAAACAGACACAAATTATGAACCAAAATATAAGTCAAAGTATGACATAAATCCTGCAAAGGAGAAGAAAAAGTACTGTGGCTGTTTTAGAAAGAAGAGATTCATTGTTATTATAGGGATATGAAAGAAGTAGAAATTTGAATTGGAGCTTTAATGCTGCCCAAAATTTCACACATAGAGATGGCTGAAGTCTTAGAACTCTGCTTCTGTTCCCTACAGGGTGATTCTGGGGGCCCCCTCCACTGCCTGGTGAATGGTCAGTATGCTGTTCATGGAGTGACCAGCTTTGTGTCCACATTGGGCTGCAATGTTGCCAAGAAGCCCACGGTCTTCACCCGCGTCTCTGCTTATATTTCTTGGATAAATAATGTAAGCCCTCTCAAATGATGGATTAAATAGAGTCACCTGGAGATTCAAGTACTGCATAGGTTAGGAGCAAAAGATGGGCTGAGAAAGTCATTGTCTTCTTACTACGTTCACACATTTAGTCCATCACCTTTGCCACAAGATAGTGCCATCCCAAGTTCTCCTTCCTGTGACTATTGAGCAGACTTCACTATATTGTCTACTGGTTAGGCCGAGAGAGTAGTAATAGCAGATCAAAACAGGTACATATCAGAGTTGTCCTAAGTCAAAACCAAGGGGAAAACAGTTCAGAAAGGCCTGCATGCTCCTGTCCCTCAATGTCTTCCTAGGGGCATTGAGAGAATTGCTTTAAGTTTTGTTTTGTTTTTTGAGATAGTTTTGCCATGTACTATGTGGCTGGCCCTGAACTCAGGATGTAGCCTAGGTTGGCCTCAAGCTTTAGCCTCCCAGGTGCTGGGATTATAACTGTGCACAACCAGGCCTGGTTTGCTTTAATTTTTGAAAACATTATCACCTTAAAGAATGCTTGAGAGTGAGGACAGACTGGCTACACTGATCTACTCATAGAAACACACAATTCTCACTATGCCCTCTAGCTTTCAAATGTTCTGGAGCCTTCATATATGAATCTTGGCTCACATATTTCAAAGTCTGCCCATATCTCTATATCCTGGGTATATGCCTATAATATTGAGGCCTCCTAAGACCTACTACTGCCCCCTACAACTACCCCAAAGCCCTTTACAGGACATATTTAACTTGGAGCCCTGAGAAAATAAAAAAGGCGGTAGACAGAACTTACTAACTGGGGATATAACTCCATCTTTTCTTTCAGGTCACTGCTTTCAACTGAATATTTTCCTGAGTCCAGTGGCCTTCCCAAGATGGTTCTTACATCTTCATACAATAGGACTTGAACAAGAAAAAAAAGAGCTGAGGTTACAGCTCAGTGATAGAGTACTTCTGTAGGATGCTCAAGGCCCTGGGTACATCCTCAGGGCTGGGAAAAAAAAAAAGACAGCAAACAAAACAAAACAAAACATCATTCTGAGACTACTGAGTCAGAGCCAGATTTTTTTTAAAAAATGGAACATACATTGTCTTTCTACTTGTAATTAAGCCCTTTAGAGGAAATGCAGTTATAGGGCCCAAGTTAGATTTCACCACATTTGTGGGCTGGTTCTCCTCTTTGCTGCTATCTTTACCAATCCACAAACTAAGCCCAGTGAGAGGGGTTTTACATTTTCTACTTTGCACTATTTTAGGATCTACTCATCCATTAATCTGACTCCTTTCCTGTGAATATTTGCTATACCCAAAGGCAAAAGTGCTTTTTAAAATTCCTGACAGAGTAACTCTCCAAAATAGACTGTGCACTCATCTTTTGTCCTCACCTTCAGTGCCTAAAACAAGTGCTGACTGAGAGGAGTTACTAAGATACACCAGAGACAGAAGGAAGTACAGGGTTAGGATGGGAGGTCACATGCCAGCAGACTAAGGAACTGACAAATTAGGAGACTGCGAGTAGGCGAGGATACTAAACAAAGGAAAGAGTTGAGGGAAGGAGAAAACAGAAAGGAAGAGGCAACAATATGGGCCTCAAGCTAACTGTGAATCAGCATTTCAAGGCTTCAACTAAAATAGGCAACCTTATCCAGGATTCTGTAAACCACAAAGAACTGAAAAGCTGATAATTCTGTTTTCTTCTGGCCAGGGCTCAATATGTTAAAAGTGGCCTAGGAGAAAGCAAAAAGGGAATTGAAAGAAGAGGTCTAAGCAGATGAGAAGCAGTTTTTGTACCAGTTACTAAGACCAGACATGAAGGACTAAAGTAGTAAACATTCTACTAGAGAAACTGGCTAAGACAAGTCCTGGAATTGGTCCTGCTATATTGGCAGAGGCTCCGAACATCATCTACAAGAGACTGGGATGGGGCCACGGCACACGCGTCCTATCCCAGTTCTACCACTGAGAAGTGGGGGTAACCCTGAACCAATTACCAGCCTTTTCTGTGACTTGATTTTCCTATATCATTAATTTTTTTTTTTTTGAGACAGGTCTTGCTATGTAGTTTAGGCTCTCCTTGAGCTCACTGTGTAGCCCAGGTTGGCTTCAAATTTGTAGCAATCCTCCTGTCCCTGTCTCCCAAGTGCTGGGATTACAGGTGTGCACCACCACAGCCTAGTTAATTTCTAATGAACGTTCCTGCTCTAATACTATGTGATTTGGTGACCACCATTTTTTCAGTCATATTTTATTGGTACATTCTGGATATGCATAATGATCACATCCATCATACAGAATTTATACCTGTACCTTTTTCCCCATTCCCCTATTCTCCCTTTAACTCTCCACCCATCCTCATTTATGAAAGTTTTGTGTCCGTTTTCCTTTTTTACTTTCCCCTTCTTTCCTTTCTCCCTCCCCTTTCCATTGTTCTCCTCCCCATTTGAACATTTTCTTCCTATTTAACAACACCTATTACATGTTTTGATCTTTATTTACACATTCAGTTTATCACACCAGAGAAACAATGCAATATTTATAATGTGTCTGATTATTTCACTTAAGAGTATAGTCTCAAGGTACATGCATACATTTTCCTAGAAATGTCTCAAGTGTATGATCATTGATTTCAGTTCTCAAGATATTGACTCTAAAAGAGGGTTTCTTAGGAGGCAGTGGCTGCAGTGCACTGTTTAGAGTGCTGTAGAGTCCCAAGAGTGACAGATACATAAGCCTTCTTTGTTAATGACACACCTGCCTGTTGTCACTGTCATCTCTCAGTATTCCAGAGTATAACTGTCCTCTAGGTTTCTCCTAACAATGAGTCCTTCACTCTGCCTTCCCTGGCTATCACCAAAGCTAACATCCAGAATAAATACTAATCACCTATTGACTAAAAATTTTGCATCCATCTCTATAATTAAGCACATTGCAGTATAATCAGATTATGAATTTATCTCCACCTCCAGACTGTAAGCATCTTGAGACCAGGGATTGTATTTTATTCATCCTTGGCTTCCCCTCACGCATCAGTGTTTGGGCACACAGCTGACCTCAAGTGCAGTCTGTCTATTTGGGAGACAGAAATGGAAAATACTAGAAGGTGGTTTTGTGGCAGGCCTTGAGTTTCTCTCTGCACTCCTTGGGACATATATTTTTACCTTCTCTCCTTCTTTGAGGGAATTTTACCTGTGCTGTGAAATAGTTAATAGTTCTTTGAACATATAATCCTAATTTTCAGCTCTCTCCTTAAACAGGTCAGGGAGTAACTTCCATATGGAGACCTTCTTCCTAGAGAAGCAGTAGTAATCTCAGCAGCCCCAATGCACAACAGAAATCTTGCTTCAGCCTCCCAAGTGCTAGGACTACAAGTGTGCATGCTGCTATCTAGTTTACAGTACCCAACTAGAAACACTTACTCCCCATCACCAGCGCAGTATGGAAAATATTCTTCTCAGACCTTTTTCAATGGGTTAACTCCTTTCCTGAGGACTCCCCTTTCTCTCCAGTTCAGTCGCTCCTCCTTTCCAAACCCAGACCTGAAGTCCTGTCCCCTCACCCTTTCTGTACTCTGTTCCTACCAGTTCCAAGTTTAGGGTCAACCTCTCTGACAGTGGTTAAACTGCAACCTGAGCAGCCCAGCATGAATAAACACCCCTAGAACTATAAGAAGCTTTCAGATACAATAAATATTACATTGAGAGTGGAATTCAATTGTATTTTCTGTCTCGTTGTGTCAGTTCTTTCCCAGAGCAAATTCTTCTGGAGTGAAGAGCTTGGCTCACACTTGATTACCAAGTTCAGCGCAGCCCATGTTCCCCTACTGCGGTGAGGAATGATTTTTTTTTGTTGTTTTTTGGGGATTTTTTGTTTGTTGTTTTGTTTTGTTTTGTCGAAACAGGATCTCACTATGTAGTTAAGGCTGTACCCCAGGCTGGCCTCTAACTCCGGAGCGCTGGGATTACAGCGTGGGCCACCACGCCTGGCCTGGGGTGGGAATTTTGCGGTTAGCCTAGAGTGGGCGCCTCCTGCAAGCAGCCCAGGTCTCAGCCCTCTGGCCCAGCCTCTGCCACTGAACAGCACCACCTCTACCCCAGCTCGGGGGCCGACCCTGCCTGCCGCTCTGGACTGTGGTGGCCAGTGAGATGGGCCTCATCCTGGCTGCCAGGTGGGCCTGGGCTCCCAGCGGCCGTCTGCAGATGGCTGGAGACCCTGGAGCAGGCCGGGCCCCACGCAGGGGCGGGGTGGGAGGCCGAGGCCCGCCCCCTCCCCAGGCTGGCGCGGAGCATACTGGGAGCGCACACTTCCTCCTCAGGGGTTTGCAGAAACCACAGGGCGCAGGGCGCAGGGCTAGGTCTGCCGTCCCCGGGGAGCCGGTAGGATGGCAGAGGGCAAGGCGGGTGGTGCCGCAGGCCTCTTCGCCAAGCAGGTGCAGAAGAAGTTCAGCAGGGCCCAGGAGAAGGTAGGCAGCAGGGGCCGCCGGGGACCTGGGCTAGAGATGAGGGTCTCTGGCTGCCCAGCAAGGGAAGAGGGGGCGGTTCCAGGCATCTGAGGGTTTGGGAGAGAAGGGAGCCCACCACCTGACGGGACGTGGAGGAGGCTGCGGTCTCTCCCAGGGACCTCAGGCTGACTCAAGAAAGGGGAAAGAAAGGAGCTAACGTTGGTGCCCAGCTGTAGCAGGGTTTGCCCTCCCAGTAGAGAGGATGGTGATTTGTAGATGTTGAAATTAGAGAGTTGCTGGGTGTGATGGCACACTCGTATGGAGCCCAGCACTGGGGAGGCTGAGGCAGAAGGATTTCGCTGAACTCTTTTTTGTTGTTGTTTTTTTTTTTTTGGTTCCGGGGACGGAACTCACAACCTCCCTCTTGCCAGGCAGGCACTTATGCCACTGAGCTAAATCCCCGGCCCCAGATCTCGGTGAATTCAAGGCTAGCCTGGACTACATAGTGAGACCCTATCTCAAAATAATAATAATAATTATTATAATAATTATATTATTATTTCCCCAAAGGCAAAGACAGTGATGCCGCAAAGTACCACCGCTTAGCTTGGGTTGGGAATCTGAGGACTAAATAAGTCTCCACAGTTCTTTGGGTACCTTGGGTGCTTTTTAAACTGGTATAAGCAGTAGCACATACAGTATCTGCTTCCTGCATTTTCTTTGTCGTTGGAGAGAACCCCACCCAAGATGATGGAGCATCTCCTAAGTTTGTATCTATCCTAGCAGTGGTTAGCTTTATATCAGCACTAGCATTTTGGTAGGCTGCTTATCTATAACTTACCTGTCTTTCTAGATGTGTATATTCTTTAAATAATTTATCTTTACATATTCTTTTTTTAATCTTTACATATTTTAATGAAATGTTTTATTTCTACCAGTCTAGAGTATTTTCTTTGCTTCTAACTTTCACCTGCCAGCCTTGTCCAGTGGACAAGGTAGTGTGGAAATACAGGTGAGCTAGGAGAAAAGGAAGATACAAAGACTTCAGATACAGTACAGTATTAGTTTTTCAAGGGCTCATAATCTTGGAAGGGTTAGAATAGCACATGCTTAACAATGGAAGTATTTGTATTATCTTCTAAAGATGAAGTACTGGCTTGGGTCCTGGGAATGATTAAAGGCTACCAGCTTGTTCTCCCAAGGGGTATTATCAACCAGGAACCAATGAAAATACAGGTGTATTTTTATCGGTACCGAGGATAGAACTCACGACTGCGCACTTGCAAGGCAGACGCTTATACTGCTGAGCTAAATCTCCAGCCCTATTTCCTGACTTATAAAAGGTCACAATGGTGGGAAGAGAGTCTATATACTTTTTATCTTATTCTATTTTTTATATTTTATATCTTTTGAGGTCATGTAAAAGAGAAAAAGGGAAAGACTTTGTGTGGCCAGTCTCGGGTTACTCTTACTGCACTTTGATCATTTTTTATAAGCTTCTCTGTGTCTAGTTACAAATTTGAAGACCTGAGAAAATGCCTATGGGAAGGGCTAGCAAGAAACAGTACAGAGAGCAGGAAGTTCCCTCAGAGAAAGCTACACTATGACTGGAAAAACAAAACCCCCCAAGAGACATATTAAGAGCTGAGAGTATAGCTCAGTGATAGCTCAGGAGCTTGCCAGCATGCAAGAGGCCCTGGGTTCCATTCTCACCACGACAGAAGATAAAATAAATTTAAAAAATAAAGCAGGGTATGGTGGTGCATGTCTGTAATTCCAGCACTCTGGGAGGCTGAGGCAGGAGAATCAAAAGTTTGAACCCAATCTGGGCAATTTAGAGACTGACTGATACCCTGTCTCAAAATAGGACTGGGCATGTAGCTTAGAGTGAAGAGCCTGGTTCAGTCCCCAGTGCCACAAAGCCTAATAAGAGGCAGAGCTGGGATGTAGCTTAGTGATAGAGCACTTGCCTGGTATGCATGAGGCCTTAGATTCAGTCCCCAGCACTCCATTAATTAATTAATTAATTAATTGAAAGGCATAGCAATTTATTTTTGTCTGACCCTGTCTTCAGCCGTGGTGGTGAACCGACAGCACTCACAACACAGTGGGCCGTTTATACCATTGAAAACTCTAAAAGGTTTGCCATCACTAAGCCTTCATCAACACTGTGCCCTTATTTTGGGTTTCTTCTCATGTGGACTCCAAAACTTTAGGTAAATAATGTCCTGCTTGGGGCCTCAGATTTTGCATCTATAAAAGGAGGTCGGTATTCTTCATGAAACTCAATTTGGTAATACGAAGTTGAAAAGAGAAGGGAATTCCTTAAACCTCAAAGTCAAATATTTCCTTAGAGGAAAACCAGTCACCCAGGGAGTACCCTGTGCTTCCTGCCTCAAACCCTGAAAATGTAGAGAAAGAGAGACAACCCTGGGTCTTTCCAGGGAGCTCCAAATTAATTCAGACAAGACACTGAAATCGGACACAGCGACAGGCAAACACTGGATTGGAAGCAGTACCCAGAGGTGCTGCCTGGATAAGGGGAAATGGCCTGAGATGGGGGTACTTGCTCAGAGCCAGAGTTCTTGAGGCTTGGGAAGTTATAGAAGGCAAGATAAAGATGGAGAAAGAGTAAAAAGAAAAGATTGTCTGGAACACTTCAACATTTCTGTAAGCAATTGGATATAATCCTCTGAATAAGGTCCCAAATAGCCAAATGTGTCAACTGTCAAGTACCTATGACAGACCAGGGGCAGGGATAGAACAAGTCACGATCTCTCCCTTTTGGAGCCAACATTCTAGCCATATGATCTCACTTCATCTCTTCACACTTTAGGCACATTGTTAGTATCCCAATTCGTATGTATGTGTGATGCTGGGGCTCAAACTCAGACCATGCAATAAATCTACCACTCTCTCTTCAGCCCTAGTATCCCAGTTTTAGAAATGAGGAAACGAATTTGAAAAGAGATGGCTAAATGGCAGAACTGTTATTGAAACCCAGGTGTCCTGCCTTTAAATTGTAACCTCAGGCTGCACCCTTTGCAGCGCTGCTGATAACCTGGCCTGACATCTGTGCCTCCCCACTTCCTGCTGATCCTCTCTGGGAGGAGCAAGGCTAGCAGTGAAAACACTTTTTGCTCTGAAGAGCTGAGAATGCGTATCTGGTGTCTGTTAAACACAGTAAGGATGAACCATTCTTCTTCTTCTGTTTTCTGTCTCCCACCCTAACTCATCATGATAGTGACTCATCAGATCAGCTTTTTATTGTATCTTTGCAGTATGATACAGCCTCCTTTCCAACTATTGCTTTCACCGGCTGTTTCTGATTTCTCAGTGGCAGACCTCTCAGATCTCCCCTGATCAAGGGCATTATTGACTACTTCTTTGTTGGTCTTTGCCTCGGTTGACTTTTACTCTTTACTCAACTTGTATCCCAGAGGGTTTAATTCACCAAATATTTACAGAAGATTCCTTTGTTTAGGGGGCTGGATTGAACACAGGAAGAAATTTAGAGATGAATAAGAGGCAGTCTTACCTGCCAGAAGCTTACGATCTAGTAAAATAAAGTGAAAAATAAGTGACCCGAGAGATAGATACATCTGTGGGAATTCAGAGGACAGAAAAATTTAGGGAGAGCTGAGGGAGTTTTTATAGTGAAGACTGAATTCGAAATAGGAGTTGTGCATGGTTAGGATTTTCTTAGGCAAGTGGTGAGAGTACTGAGAGGAATGCCGGTGTGAGCAAAGCGAGGAATCTGCAGGTTCTTTCAGGCCGACTAGTGAAAAAGCAAGTGCAGCTGAGCTGCAGCACAAGGAGTGAGGGAAGAAAGGCTGGACAAAGTATATTGGACACAGTAAGGAAAGTCTGCGTTAGCATATAGCTTAAGTATTTTTACATAACCGTAGTAAAGTTATTACACCTAAGAAAAAATTGACAATATTCCATAATACCTAATATTGAGGCCCTATTCAGATTTCCCCAATTAAGAGAATTATCTAAACTGTAATAACTGATTATAGCGAAGGATCATGGTTAGAACTATAAGCTACCAAACATGTCTGCAGTGATTTAAAAAAGAAAAAAACCCAAGCTACAGAAAAATTAACAGAATAGGTCAATGAACACCGGAATATTGTTCATCGAGATTCACCCAGTGCTAGCATTTTGCTGCATTGACTTCCTAGCCTTTGTTCTTGCTCTTTCTCTCTAAATGTCTATATTCTAATTTGTTAGCTGGTAGGCCACATAAATAGAGGCAGAATTTGAAGGCAGGACTTCAGAAACTGGTATTGCGTTCATTTTCAATAGGAACAATCCAGCCATAGAATTAATTTATTTCAGCAAACATTTGTATATTCTGTTCCCTGAATGGTTTCTCTTTTTACCACATAGCAAGATCCTGTCTCAAAAAGACAAAAAAAAAAAAAGGTTTCTCTTTTAGAGATAAGTGCCCCAACTGCAACCCAGAATCCATTTACTGATCACAAAGTGCCAACCCAGCAATTAAAATTAAATACTGAGGTTTTAGTTTAGAAAAAGCAACTCATGCCTTAACATCTTTTTGTTGTAAAAGAACAAAAAAATAACACGTGCCACAGATTCACCAACACTGGCCTTGAATACAGTATAAATGTTTCGGATACAGACAGACCTGTTGCTCTGGGCAACAAATGATTCTGTGCCCAGAAGCCTGAGGTATCTTTCGAGAGTGTTAACATGTTTTTTCACTTTTTTTTTCTTGGTACCGCGGATGGAACTCTACCTCGTGCTTGCCACGCAGGCACTTAAACCTCTGAACTAAATCCCCAGCTCCTGTTTTCTCACTTTTTACAGTTGAAAGTGGGAATGTTTCCTCACAGCACACTTCAAGCCTTTGAATCTTGAGCCTTTTATCAGTTGGGAACATTGATCTGCCCTAGCCATTCCCTACATTCCTCTAGACTTAGTTTTCTCTTTATTTTTTCTATCCTCTAAGAAGAACCAAGCTATGGTCAAAGGCAGGGAGTGGTAGCAAAAAGGAAGTAAGAACTGTGCTTAGCACTAAACAAGGTGGTTTTGCAACTTTCTGGTTTGAAGACTGTTTTGTCAGGGCAAAGGGTGGAGCCAGAGAAAATGGCAAATTCTGCATATCCTCAGAGCAATGGGAAGTGAGGTGGAGTCAGAGATAGACACAAACATGGCTGAACTGAAAAGGAAATACAGCATTTTTAAGCAAAGGGGTAAAACTAGACATAATGATAGAGATAAGTATTGAGCACTCACTGTAGGGCAGCACTGAGAAAGCAATTTAATGCATAATCTCATTTAATCCTTTCAACAACTCTAGGAGATAAATATATTGTAATGGGGGAAAGAAAACACTCTATGAATTTGTGCTCAAAATCTTTTTTCTTTTTTGAGACAAGGTCTTGCTATGTTATTCAGGATGGCCCTTACACCCCAGGATGGCCTCAAACCTGTGGCAATCCTTCTGCCTCGGCTTCTTGAGTGCTGGAGTTACAGGCTTGTGCCACTACACCAGGTGCTCAAAAGAGTTTTATGTGACTTGTCCAGCAGCTCATAGCCAGTAGATAAAAAAGCCAAAGTAAGAGCTAATGTGTTAGCTTTCTTTCATTGTAACAAGATACCTGAGAGAAATAACTTGGACAAAAAAAGATTAATTTTGGTGCATGGTTTCAGTCCATGGTCTTTGGCTTCATTGTTTCTGGGCCTGGGTAAAGCAGAACATCATTTGGCAGGGAACATAAGTTAGTTCAGGGCTGCTTATCTGATGGTGAGGGAAGAGAGGAGGAGGTGCCATGGGTGAAGAAGAGAAGGAGAAAGAAGGGAAGGAGGAAGAGAAGAAGAGTGAGAGAAAGAGAGATTAAGAAAGAGAAGGAAATATAAATGTAATGAACACCTGAGGGGTGGACCAGGTCCTCTGATGCCCTTAAGTCACTCTCCCCATTAGCTGCTTTCTATGTTCACCTACTAAAGTCTCCACCACTTACCAGTAGCATCACCAGCTGGGGACCAAGCCTTCAGCACATGAGCCTTTGGGAGACATCCCAGATCCAAACCGTAACAGTTAGTGTGTGACTCTGAGGCCCTTGTTATTAACAACTACAGAGAACTCTGAAAGATATTGACCCTGCCCTCGTAATAAGATTGGAGACCCTTGGATCAGAGACTTTACATACAACCTTCTTGTTCCCAAGACTTGCAGACAGTTTTTTTTCCTCCCCAGTACTGGGAATTTAAGTCAGGGTCTCACATTGAGCTACATCTCAGCCCTTTATTTTTTGAAATAGGGTCTCACTGACCTTAAATTTGTAACCCTCCTGCTCAGCCTCCTGAGTAGCTGGGATTATAGGCAGACACCATCATGTCTGGCTTTAAATTTTAACTTGTACAAATTCTCAGTTCTTTTTTTGTTAGTGCATATTAATTATATACAATATTGGGTTTAATTGTGGAATTTTCATACATACATGCAACATATTTTGACCATGTCACCCCACGTTACCTTCCTCTATCCTCCCTCCTCCCCTCTCCCTGATAGCCTCCCTTTTGTCTAGCAGTTTCCTTTCTGCTTTCATGTCCAGACCAGGGCACTCTTGGATGTGGTTCATAACCCTTCATAATAAAGTTCCAATTTTACTAACTCTGTTTCCCACCACTATCCATAAAGCACCTTAAATAAGCTAGGGCAAACCATCTCATAAGTCTTTTGTAAAGTTGCATACACCCATGACTTTGCTGATACTCTTGTCTGCCTGGAATCCTCTTTCTACTCTCACTGTATTTTTTTTTTACTTGTTATATTTACTTTAGTCTGCCAAAATCCTATTTCAAGGACCAGCCCATGATCCTTTCCTGTATCAGTCTCCCTCTCATTCCTGTTAAAATGACCAAGCATCTATTAGCTGAATACTGAGAGATCCATATAAGTAAAGCAAGTACTCAATCCATAAGGAATCTCAATTTAGAAGACATAGACAAATAAATACAAATAATAAAACAATAATAGAAATGTAGGAGAATTATAGAGGTTGTGAGCACTTAGAAGGGAGGAACTAACTTGATTAATGGGATGAAGTAGATGTGGATACATGTTGTAATGGATCTGCAGTATGAACTGGGTATTTTTAGACAGTTGCCTGGCAGACATGAGCATTCCAGAAAGAAAGAACAGAATCTATCACAAGTAATCATCTGGCTTCTTTAGGAAACTAAGAAAACCATTGTGTAGGGAGCCTGCAGAGAAAAGGAATAATAAGACCTGACACTTAATGAAGGGTCAGATTATTGGGACCTTTATGCATGCTAGAATGTGAACTATCACTTAATGGATACCTAATGGGCATTTAATAAAAGTTTATTGGCCAAGTTAGTGAAGACCCATTAAACAGTTTTAAGAGCACCATGGTAGACCTATTGCAGCAGGCCAGATAAGAAACAGTGAGCACATGGACTAAGCCTGTGGCAGTAAGATCAGAGAGCACAGGATGGTTTCCCAGGGTGGATGTGGTATGAGGGAAAAGTAATTAAAGGCAACTTCAGACATTCTGAATTTGACCTGGGGAAACCATGGTGTGTTCTTCTAAGGTGCAGGCTGTAGTAGGAGACTCAGGGTTTTCTTACCTCATAGAATCACTTGTTTATAAGTGAGTGTCCCTTATAAGGACAGTCTTTTCCATCACTATCTCTTTTGTATTACCACTGAGACTTGTAGGGTGGTTAGCTGTCCTGTTTCCTAGTTAAGAAGGACGGATGGATAGCATTCATTTCTAGCTAAGTTCAACTGCATTTTATCAGGGCTTCTCACAGTTCCCACATTGGCCCCAGTGAGAGAAGAATCACCTGCCTACCTCTAACCTCATTTCTCAGGAGGGTTGTGTGGCTGTGGCTGGAAGAGGGTTTCTTAAATAAACATTTGTACTCAGGGTTCATGTTTTATCTTAAAAGTCATGCACATTTTACATTCTTTTTACTAATCCTTGTTTTAATATAATGCCCTCCTCCTTCCACCTTAAAAAAAAAAAAAAAAAAAAAAACATTTTATCCAAGCCTGATGGCACAGGCCTGCAGTCTCAGCATGCCGGAGGCTGAGGCACGAGACTGATTTATTTAAGTCCAACCTGGGTGACCAAACTTAGTAAGACCCTCTCTCTCAAAAAAAGGTGACGGGACTGGAGGTTAACTCAGCTCAAAGGTCCTCAGTTGAATTCTCAGTGGCTCTTCCCACACACACACATACACAAATTTTTATATGATGCTGTTGAAGTAGTTTAGTGGTAAAGTGCTTGCCTAGCCTGCAGAAGGCTATGTGTTCAATCTTTAGTCCCACAATAAATACACACACACACACACACACATTCATGGTTGAGGTGTAGCTCAGTAATAGAGCATGTGTTTAACTTAAATAAAGCCCTAAATTTAATCCCTAGCAGCACCAAAAATAATTGAAAAACCACTTTCCATTTGTTTGTTTGTTTGAGATAAGGTCTCACTATATAATTTAGGCTGGCCTTGAACTCACTGTAATCCTCCTGCTTCAGCCTCCCAAGTCCTGGAATTACATGCAGTGCCACCACACCTTGCTGATAAATATATATATATATATATATATATATATATATATATATATATATATATATCCTGTAGTGCACTACTGTACACCTCTAGGCCCCAATTTGAGAAGAACCACAAACTTTTTTCAGTAACAAATTATATTCTTAATTCTGTTAGGCTGATAAGGAGTATGAACTTTTAGTTGCATCTACTGTAAGACTGAGGAGCCAGGGAACTGTGTGGCCAACAGTTGAAAGATTTGGCTGTTGCCTTATGGGTCCTTCTGTTTTATGTTCCCAGGTACTGCAAAAATTGGGGAAAACTGTAGAAACAAAAGATGAACGATTTGAACAAAGTGCTGGCAACTTCTACCAACAACAGGTAATCTGGTGGGGAAGGGCAGACAAGTGGAAGAAAGAAAGCCTGAGAGCAGGGTGGCAGAGAGCAGAGGTGCTGTACACCTTACCAACCCATCCTCTCCCAGGACTCAAAGACACAAGGTGACCTGTTGCTTATCCTTCCTCTGGGAACCAGACACTTCCTTTTCCTATTCCTGCTGACTCAGGATTTGGGAGAACAGAGGAACATTCTTTTCTCTTAGTGATTCTCCTCAGGACTGCAAAGTTCAGTGCTATCACCAGGTCCTTAAACATCAAAGTGAGCTCTTGCTAGCTAAGTTTTGGCATATACAGCTTCCCAAAGTGCTGCTCCTAGTCTAGGTCTCTTCTCCTCTCAATTGCCCATAATTTCCCTGTTACTTTTTCTAGCTATTGTATCTACCCAACCCAGGCTCTTTGTTCCAAATAATTCCTCCATCTTTTACTGGTCATTTCTACCAGTAAACCCCTTATTTTTACTGTTCCTTTTATTTCAACAGGGTATTAAGGATTATTTCATACAGAAAATTTACATTAAGAAGTGCATAGCCCGATGTGCCCATAATCTCAGTGCTCTGAAAGGCCCAGACAGTAGAATAGCAAGTTTGAGCCCAGCCTTGGCAAGATAGCAACTAAGAACCTATCTCAGGGGAAAAAAAACAAACCTGTCTCAGAATAAAGAATAAAATAAGGGCTATGAGTATAGCTCAGTGTGAAGGCCCTGAGTTTAATCCCTAGTATTGGGAAGAAGAAAAGAAAGTGTATAACATGTTTAACCTCCATGAGATATTTGACTTACTTTTTTTATTTTTCCCTTGTATTTAGCCAGAGCCTTCACACCAAGCTAAATCCATAGCTAGTCTTAACTTTTTTTTTTTTTTTTTTTCAGTACTGGGGATTGAATTCATGACCTTACGCTTGCCAGGCAGGCATTTATGCCACTGAGCTAAATCCCTGGCCCCTCTTAACTTTTTTTTTTTTTTTTGAGACAAGGGTGTTAGTAAATCACTAAATTGCACAGGCTGGGCTTGAACTTGTGATCCACCTTCCTCAGCCTCCCAAAGTGCTGGGGTTACAAGCATGTGCCACCATGCCAGGTGGATATTTGAGTTTCTATCTACTATGTGTGAGACATCGTGTTCAGTGCTTCTAATCTCATTTAATGTTTATATCAGCATTGGAATTGTTGTCCCCACTTAATAATAGAAGAAAGTTATTCTTTAAAATGACTGCCTAGTTGCAGTTTAGTTCTGACACCACCCAGAATCAGGCTGGATTTCACAGGTTGAGGTCACATTCCCATGCAAATCTGCCCTCACTTCAGAGACTAGCCATACTCTCCTGAGTTCCAGGCCACCTGGTCTTCTGTTCCACTTGATATAAATTTGGGTGTTTCTACTACCTACTTAGGTTTGATGATTCATTAAAATGACTTTCAGAACTCAAGATAGTACACTGTTTACCACTATGCTTTTATTATAAAGGATACAAATCAAGACCAGCCAAATGAAGGAGCATATAAGGCAAGATCTGGGAAGTTGCAAACACTAAGCCCCTGTGTCTTCAGGACATAATCACTCTCTCACCCCATTAATGTAGGATTATTCAGGCAAGGGAGCCAGGGTTTAGCTCAGCGGCATAAGCACCTGTCTGGCAAGCACGAGGTTGTGAGTTCAATGCAAGGTACCAAAAAAAAAAAAAAAAAAGGATTATTCAGGCAAGCTTCAGGTGTCCAGAGTTCTCATAACTTCCTTATATAGTGGACCACTGGCTATGTGATTGACCTCAATTTCCAGCTTCCCACAGGTCAGGTTGATAATACCTGTCTCAAAGTCTGGACCCTCGAATCACATGGTTTATTTTTCTACCCTAACCAGCAACCATCCTGAGTCATTTGGTTCAAATAAGTTCAGGTATGGTCTTAGGGGATCGCCATAAATAACAAACACTTAGGATGTAGAGGTTATTTCCCAGGAACCAGGGACAAAAACCAGCCACATGTTCTACATACACTGTCAGTTAAATTATTTGAAAATAATTATTAAAATTATAGTTAAAGGATATTAACTATATCCTTTTATGTAATTCAGTAGCTGATTATATATCAGAATCATTTGGGAAATTTTGAAATAATCTTAAAATTTTTATTAGTGTACATTTGCAGTACATAGTGATTACCTTCATTGTGGGGAGTTGTATGTGTATATAACACATTAGAGTTCCTTTTACTTTTTCTCTCCTCCCTCCCTCTTCCTTCCATCTCTTTATTCCCTTCAATTTAGGAAATATTTAAAAATACAAGGTCTTACCTGAGTGTGCTGAGGCAGGAAGATACAAGTTCACGCCCAGCTTTGGCAATTTAGCAATTGAGTAAAACCCTATCTCAAAATAAAAATAAAGAAGGGCTGTACATGTAGCTCAATGCAAAGGCCCTTGGTTCAATCTGTAGTAACTCCCCCCACCCCAACACAAAAGCAAAAGCAAGGTCTCTGGAGATAGAACCTATAATCTTACTGCTAAACTTTTTTTTTTTTTTAAATCAGATTGCCACTGGCAGTTTAGGCTGGCCTTGAACTCACCACGTGTGACACCAGATGGCCTTGAGCATAAAGCTGTTCTCCTGCCTCAACTTCCAAATGCTGGATTACAGTAGTGTTCTACCATACCTAGTTTAAACAGTTTTAGTAGAAAATTTCAAATACAACAAAGGAAGACAGATTGACATAATGAATCCTCATGTACTGAATGCCCAGCTGAGTCATTTATCAAATCATGAGAAATCTTATTTCATCTATGTCTCTACTCACTTTTTTCCTATCTTTGATTTTTTAAAAAATTTGGCTGAAAAACAATTTTTTTTAAATTTTTTTTTCATTTTAAAGATAGTAAAATCCAACAAAACAAGACAGAACAAAGCCAGTTAAAACAATGCAGCAGAAATGGTACAGAACTTCAAAGCTGGAACCCGGGAAAACAATAATAGCTACCATAGTATGTAGTTATCTTCACAATAGTTATCCATTCTATCAAGTATAGCAAAATCAAACCAAAAACAAAACACTATACAACCAATCAATACAGAATATGGAATAGAGCAAAACAATCAGAACAAAGCAAAACTGTGAAAACAATATTTGACTTCAAAGACAAGATAGAACAGAATCCCCTGTATTTGCTACATTGTATACTATCATCCTCCCAAGAGATGCTCAGACCACTGGTCCCAGCCCAAGGCAGAAAAATTTTTAACAGTTTTTTATTAGCTCATGTTCACAGTACAAAATGATTACCTTCATCATGGAGAGTTGGTACATGTATATAATACATGTTAATTCTTTTTATCACCTTTCTCTCTCTCTCCTCCCCTCCCCATCTCCTCCCTCTACCTCTTGGACCCTTCCCTTTTTTTGTACACATTTGTAGTACACAATGATCACGTTCTTCATGGGAAGTTGGTACACATACACACATCCCAATTTCTTTTTTTTTTTAATTTAATCCCAGCCCCCTCACCTGCCTTTTGCCTTCCCTATCTTTTGGTCTCCTTTGTATATGCAAAAGATCCATCTTGTTATTTCCTATTCTCTATCTTTTATTTTGCTCTTTATTTATGTTTTGGGGGTCTCATATAAGAGAGACCATACAGTATTTTGGTTTTGGTTTTTTGGAAACAGGGTTTCACTATGTAGTTTAGGCTGTCCTTGAACTCACTGTGTAGTCCAGGCTGGCCTCAAGCTCAAAGTGATCCTCCTGCCTTGGTCTCCCAAGTGCTAGAATTATAGGTGTGCACCACCACACCTGGCAGAGACCATGCAGTATTTAAGCTTGCGTGCCTGATTTATTTCACTTAATGTTATGGTCTCAAGGTTCATCCATTTTCCTACAGATAACTCAAGTTTATGGCAGATTAGTATTGCATAGTGTATAAATGTCACATTTCCTTAATCCATTCCTCTTTTGATGGATATATAGGCCACTTACAAGTTTTAGCTATTGTGCTTTGTGCTGTTATAAAATGGATATGCACATACATTGTAATATGATGTTTTTAACTCTTTTGAGAAGACACCTAGAAGGAAAATACCTGGGTCAAATGGAATTCCTAGTTTTAAGGATCTGGTTTTTTTGTCTTTTTGAGACATGCTTTTACTCTGCAGTTCAGGTTGATCTTGAACTCACTTTGTAAGGCAAGTTGGCCTCCAGCTCACAATGATCTTCCTGCCTTCACCCTCCCTAGTGCTGGGATTACCAATGTGTATCACCATGCCTGGCAATTTTTTTTTGGCGGGGGGAGGGTACCAGCAATCAAACTCAGGACCTCCTGCTTGCCAAGCAGAATTTTAGTTTTCTGAGGAACCTCCATACTGATTTTCATAGTGGCTGTACTAATTTACATTCCTACCAGTAATGTAGAGGGGTTCATTTTGTCCCCCACAGCCTCACCAGCATTTATTATTCAATTTCTCTCCTCTCCTCTCCTCTCC